>CAUYLG010005302.1:0-55573 GCA_963573385.1 Cacajao melanocephalus | reverse complement strand
TTACACTAAAATTAACTCCAGATGGATTAAAGACTTAAACATAAGACCTAACACCATAAAAAACCCTAGAAGAAAACCTAGGCAAAACCATTCAGGACATAGGCATAGGCAAGGACTTCATGACTAAAACACCAAAAGCATTGGCAACAAAAGCCGAAATAGACAAATGGGATCTAATTATACTTAAGAGCTTCTGTACAGCAAAAGAAACAATCATTAGAGTGAACTGGCAACCAACAGAATGGGAAAAAATTTTTGCAATCTACCCATCTGATAAAGGGCTAATATCCAGAATCTACAAAGAACTAAAACAGATTTACAAGAAAAAAAAACAAACCCATCCAAAAGTGGGCTAAGGACATGAATGGACACTTTTCAAAAGAAGACATATATGAGGCCAACAAATGTGAAAAAATGCTCATCACCACTGGTCATTAGAGAAATGCAAATCAAAACTACCTTGAGATGTCATCTCATGCCAGTCAGAATGGCAATCATTAAAAAATTTGGAGACAACAGATGCTGGAGAGGATGTGGAGATACAGGAACACTTTTACACTGTTGGTGGGAGTGTAAATTAGTTCAACCATTGTGGAAGACAGTGTGTCAATTCCTCAAGGATCTAGAATTAAAAATTCCATTTGACCCAGCAATCCCATTACAGGGTATATATCCAAAGGATTATAAATCATTCTGTTATAAAGACACATGCACATGTATGTTCATAGCAGCACTGTTCACAATAGCAAAGAGCTGGAACCAACCCAAATGCCCATCAGTGATAGACTGGACCAAGAAAATGTGGCACATATACACCATGGAATACTATCCAGCCATAAAAAATGATGAGTTCGTGTCCTTTGTAGGGGCATGGATGAATCTGGAAACCTTCATTCTCAGCAAACTGACACAAGAACAGAAAATCATACACCACATGTTCTTACTCATAGGTGAGTGTTGAACAATGAGAACACGTGGATACAGGAAGGGGAGCATCACACACTGGGGTCTTTTGGGGGGGCCTAGGGGAGGGACAGCAGGGGTTAGAGATGGTGGGGAGGGATAACATGGGGAGAAATGCCAGGTATAGGTGATGGGGAGTGGAGGCAGCAAACCACTTTGCCATGTATGTACCTATGCAACAATCCTACATGATCTACCCATGTACCCTAGAACCTAAAGTACAACTAAAAAAAAATAAAATAGTGAAGAAAAAAAATCATGTTGGATACAAAGACATAAGAATGATACAACAGACTTTGGGGACTCAGGGGAAAGGATGGGTTGGGGGTGAGGGATAAAAGACTACAAATTGGGTTCAATGTATACTGCTCAAGTGATGGGTGCACCAGAATCTCACAAATCACCAGTAAAGAACTTACTCATGTAACCCAATACCTCCTATTCCCCAAAACCTATGGAAATAGTTTTTTTTGTTTTTTTTTTAAATAATGTTGGGATTTTGAGTTTCTTTGGGGGATTCTAGAGGAGCAAGTTTTCAGAAAAAGCAATTGGCAGCACTGTTCTGGAATGTTAATGTTTAAAAGTAAGCCTTTTAATTAAAAGTACAAACTATATACAGAAAAGCAACAACCATCATCAGTGATGAATTTTTACCGAGTGAACACTTCTACAAAAGCACTTCACAGATTAAGACACTAAACCTTAATGGCACCCAAAATGTTTAGTTTGAGAAGTCGCCTAGATATCCGAGTAGGGATATTAAGTAAGTGTCTGGAAGACAAGCTACAGGGAAAACTTTGGGAGCCATTTGGCATATACATGATATTTAAAGCCATGGAACTAGATGAAATTAACAACAAAGAGGTGATGGCTAGAACCTGGAAGATTTTCCTTACTGCCGTAGCATGGAGAGTACAGACAGTCAGATTTGAAGCAAAACTGGCAGACTCACACTAGGAAACTCAGCAGGGCCATCATCAGGTAGGAGAGGCAGTGGCTCCCTGGTGGGCAAGATCCTGGTGGGCAAGAATGATCAAATATGCTGAAAGCTGCTAAAAGACTGAGTAAAAGGAGGCCAGAAATGTGTTCTCTGCCCTGAGTGACATGAGGGTCCCTGGTGACGCTGAGAAGCACTTTCACTTCTTGGCGGAGGAGACGTCCAGCTGGTGTCAGTGAAGAAGGAAGTAGGATGTGAGGAAGTGGAAACATCAAGTGAACATAAAATTAGATAACTGTT
Source organism: Cacajao melanocephalus (assembly GCA_963573385.1). NCBI lineage: Eukaryota > Metazoa > Chordata > Mammalia > Primates > Pitheciidae > Cacajao > Cacajao melanocephalus. Next base: position 53,373 of record CAUYLG010005302.1, on the reverse strand, counting down.
GTCAAGGGGAGCAGAGACATGCTACGGTGTTTGGAGGGGGTGGTGGGATTAACTAGGAGGATTTTCTAAGGATCGGAGATAAGCATACAGATTTGTGAGCTGCTGGGAATGATCCATTGGAAGTGATGACTCGGGAAAGAGTTGAGTCTGTGTCCCGGGGAAGCGGAGGGGTCCAGAGCACAAATGTATTTTAAGGAATAAAGGTATTTCTCTGATGATAACAAACTGTAGGCAGATAGAGTGAGTTGTTCATGCATGGAAGGTGGTGAATCTGCATCCCCCTGCTTTTGTTTTTTTTCTGACGTATCAGGCAAGGACATCATCTGGGAAGTGGGTGGAGAGGAGAGAGATACAGGGGTCTGAGGATGGAGAAGAAGGTGCAAAAGAATCATTGAGAAACTAGGAAAGTAAACATACCAGAGACGTGTAGTTGGCCAGGAAGTTCTCAGTGTCTGCTTGAGATTTGCATGTGTGAATTTCAAATGAAACCAATCACCGTGGTTGTGACTTTTTTTCTCCAGCCATATTCCAATGCTTGGGTGCCAGTGAGGCACAGGTGAATATACACCACAAATGACATACTTAGTTCCAGCAACAAACCTAGGAGGGATGAGGTCAGCTGCCCAGGGATACAGAGCTTGCCCGTGGTGGGGCTGCATCAAGGCCACTTGACTGCAAGGTGCTGTATGCTCTGCCCTCCTCTGCAGAGCCACCATCACAGTACCGAGACAGAATGCAGACACAGACAGAGAACAGGTGACTGCCTTAAATTTGGTGCTTTTTGGCTTTTAAGCTGACAAGGTCTCTTTCTGATTTCCATCAGGAAGCAGAGCTGATTTCTGGCTTCTTCTAGGTCTGATTGTCAAAGGAGATCTTCATCAGTTTGCCACACACATTCTAGCACATGATTTGGGGATTGTGTGACATGCTGTGTCACTTACCTGTGTTATCTTTTTGATTGATGCAAATAGTAAGGGATTCAGTCTAACAGGATAGAAGGCAATGTTGGTACCTGAGTCACATCCCCTTAGCCTGCCTCTGGCTTCAGCTAAAGCCCTACAGGAGGCCATTCCATGCAAGTTCAAAAGCACTTTGAACCTCCTGTGACCCACCTGAAGTCTACCCATCTCTCTGAATTCTGCCCCAGGGCATTGTCATGGAAGCTCACTTATTTGGCACATGCACCACTCAGAAGTAGTAGAGAGAGAGATAGAGATAGAGAGAGAGAGAGAGTTAGAGAAGGAGGGAGGGAGAAAGAGGGAGAGAGAGTGGGGAGAAGGGCGGGCACCCCTGGATCCAGCCTTCAACCAAAGGGGTCTGGCAGCTGGAATGTCGCAGTCCTCCCACCTTTCTGGGTGACTCTGGGAGGCAGGTCTATCTGCTCAGGTGGTCCCAGGGGGATGCTGCCCCAATGTTCATGGCTGCCCCTGTGACCTTTATGTTCCTTTTCTTACTCCCTGTTTTATTCTTTCTGCTCTCTTGCTCCTGTTGTCTGGGACTGCTTCCCAAATAAACCCCATGTCCCCAAGTTCCTGTTTCAGATTCTTCTTTCAGGGAAACTTAAGACAGTCACTTACTTGAGCAAGGACTCCCTTGGGGCAGCTCCCACAAAACTGACTCCCCAAAATTTCTAGCTGGGGGAACTGAATTTGACAAGGGACAGACTGAGCAGAAATAAACTCCAGGTGCAGTATTGCGCAGGAGCTAAGAGCTTGAGCTTTGGAGTGAGACAGACTTGGGGTCCTGTGGATTCTGCTCATGTCTAGATAGGACATTGAACACATCACTTAAATTTTCTCAGACTCCTAATTCCACCTTTTCGAAACAGGTGTGATATGTTAAGTGTTCTCCAGTTTAGATGCACATAAGAAAGCCGGGGTGCTTATTAAAGAGCAGATTCCCAGGCTCCACACTCATAGAGCCTGAGTAACTTGAGCTGTCTTGTCCAGTGTTTGCAAGAGATTCTGGCACAGGTCATTGTGCACCGCACTTTGCGAAATGCTATCCTGGAAGATTATGAAATGATATAGCTTATGTAGGATACCATGCATGGAGGAGAAGGGAGAACCTGCTTTCTGCCTACTAAGCCCTCAATAAACGGTGATGGTGAGGATGATAATGACGATTTGTAGTAATTGTTCCTAAGGCGCCACTTGCAATTACTGTGCTAAGCCTGTCGCCTCCAACTGTCCTTCTCCAGAAAAGGAAAGGAAATTGGGGGAGTAGATAGTGTCTGGGCAACCACACAATGAGACCACAGATACCTGGAGGACCCTGGGCAAGCAGTTCCCAGTTGTCAGTGCCTGCAGGCCAAAACAAGGCTATCAGGGTTTAGAAAAGGCAAAGAAGCCACTACCTCATGCCCTTGGCTCTGGAGCATCCAGGGAAGGGAGTGCTGTGTCTCTTACCAGCTGGAGTGGGGGCAACAACTCTCTCCCCGAGGTGTGCTGGGAGCTGCTCTTAGCACAATATTTATCTCACCACGTAAACCAATCTAGCTGGTTAAAAAAACAAGTTTTATTGCATTCTTAGACGGTGCACTTAGCTGGCTGGTCTCCTATAAAGCCATCTGTGTCTGATGGTAGAAATAACTTATCAGCATAAAGGCTGGGAAAATTAGATTAAGAAATTACTGTGTGCTGAGAAAGTGGACAGAATAAATTTAGAAAGGGAAGAAAGGAGACAAAAAATAAAAATAAAAAACCAGGGAGGAGGAATGTAGTGGTGTCTGAACCAAACTGCAGAGCCAGCCTGCCTGGGTTTGAATCCCAGCTTACTTGCTGTACTAGCTGTGTGACCTGGGGCAAGTTACTTGACTTCTCTGTGCCTCAATTTACAAGAAGGGGAATTCAATGAATGAATATAAGTGTTAACAAAGTTCTTAGAACAGTGTCTGGAAACAGTAAGAACTCGGTAATATCAAGTTATAACGTAAAAGACCTATGGGAAGATTGGGATGTGGTCTTTGTAGGACTAAGTGGGTGATGAGTATGGGGTACTTACCGGAAGTGTAGAATATAAGGGGGTGCCACAGAACTCAGTAATCAAGAAAAGTAGCACTTTCTTGTAATTTTTTTTTTTGAGATAGAATTTCGCTCTTGTTGCCCAGGCTGGAGTGGCATGATCTTGAGGTCACTGCAATCTCCGCTTCCCGGGTTCAAGTGATTCTCCTGCCTCAGCCTCCCAAATAGCTGGGACTACAGGCATGTGCCATCATGCCCAGTTAATTTTGTATTTTTAGTAGAGAAGGGTTTTTTTTCATGTTGGTCAGGCTGGTCTTGAATTCCTGACCTCAAGTGATCTGCCCGCCTTGGCCTCCCAAAATGCTGGGATTACAGATGTGAGCCACTGCGCCTGGCTCTCTTGTAATATTTTTAAAATGTCAAACTCCATGATGAACAAAATTTTAAATAATGACATGATCTGACCCTGCAAGTTGCCTCCTGCCTCACTTGCCTTACCCTAATTCTGGCCTTGAATTTCCAACAGAATGATATTAACAAAAACAGGTGGCTGACACAAGAGTCATAGTTTAATAACTTGATTTTAAAAATATTATTGCCTTAAAATAATATTCTTATTTTTGAGTTTTGGCCCTCCCACCCCTTAAATTTTATAGACCAGGTGAATGCCTCCCTTGTCTGATGCTATTTTCAGACCTGGATGTTTTCTTTCTCTAAGAAGCTCAGAAAATCTAAATCATATACTGACCTCAGAGCTCTAGGGGCTAAGAGTTTCCCAATTAGCAGGAGGATGTAGAATAGGAGTCGATTGTGCGTGTGGCACTTTGGGATAGTGCCAGGCTTCAGGAACTGCTCCAGGGTCACCTTAAGGCTAAATTCCCAAGCCCAGAAAAAAAAAGCTGGTTTCACATACTCGCCTTCCAACCACAAAGTATATTTGTGAAATTAAACTAAATGAAGGGGGAAAGGAAGGGCAAAGGGCGGGAGTCGGCTGGATGGAAAATCTCAGGTCCCAGAGTTGCTGCCTTTTTCTTTGTTGTTTTAACCTTCTCAGTGCTCTTCAAAAGAAGGCATTTGTCAGTGACACTATCAACTTTAGTGCCCTCCATGTTTATGGCTTTGGATTTAATAGCGAAGACATAAACATATACTTTTCATCCATTTTCACTGTTATTCGCTTAGCTCAGACAACAGCTAGGATTATCACAACTCTTTGGAAGGAGCTATTATGGGGCCTGTGGTTTATCCTTGCCCTAGCAGAGCCATAAAGGACAGAGCCTGGGTGTGCAGAGACACACCATTAACACATCCCAGTCATTGTCAAAGGCCCCCACCCCATTTGTTAGGATTAATCCTCTGTTTTCAAGGCTTAAAGTCAACCCCTTTTACCTCTCCCCTGACAGTTGCTTATAAGTTGCAGTGGATGCGTGTAAAATTCAGGCTATGAACTGACCTTTCTCGAGGGCAAATACGTTAGGGCTTGCCTTGGAATTTGTGGTCCTTTGGCTCTTTGGCAGCAGCACTGGCATTTCAGCCTTTGTCTGGGGCCAGAGAGCCACCATTGTAACCACTCACTCCAGAGAGCCAGGGAGGAAATGTCCATTCTCTCTGATTTCTCCGCCAGCAGCTCCTGTGATCTGAGCCAGGCCACTTAACCAGCCTGGGCCTCGGGCCTCCTGTCTGAATGTAGTGGGTGCGATGTCAAAGCCACTTCCAGCCTGGGAAAGCTGTAAGGCTGGGAGTAAGGGCCAGGCAGGAGGGAGGGAGAGATCTTAATGCTGGGTCCCGTATCAGTCTCCCGAAGGTTGTGCTTACAGATTCTGTGGCTTTGCAGAGTCTCCAGGAACTCAAAGAATCCTTTAGCTATTTAAAGTGATATGAAGTAAAGTATGAAAATGACTCAAAAAGGAAAATCGAATACACACACACATACACACACACACACAGACAGACACCCCCAAGCAACCATCCTATCGTAGAGGAAATTCTGACACAGCAAAACAAGGGTTACTTTTCGATTCTTTCTATGCCAGTCTTTGGTGTGGGGGGTTTGCTTTTTCCTATTAATGTGAATTTTGTGACATCTTGGAGGGTATAGGAACTACTCAGTAGTTATTTCTAAAGTATTCAAGTTATTAAAGTTATAGTCCAATTTTTCCTCAAACTTTTAATTCTAATTTATAAATCTCATTATCCTATTTATATAAGTCTCACATTTTAACAATCTCATTAAAGGAGGCTTTACCATTGGAGCTTATTTAACTGAGTTAATTCTTTCTAAACATTTTAAATTGGTCTTATTAGCAGACTATATTTAATTTCCTTTTTAAGAACTGGTTTACTTTAGTTGTATGATTGTTTAGAACTTTGCATGTGCTTTAGTACTTCTTATAACTCTAATAAATTGAACTATGTCAATATGGTGAGTATTAAGGTCCCTTAAATGTTGCAATATTGTTTTTAAATAGATTGCAACTTAAGTATTGCAAGCCTAAATCAGTTATTCAAGTACACATTTCAAACTGGAATTTATAAGGGTGATTGATTAACTCGATTAGGCTAAATTCTCCATATAAGAAAATAAACGAGCATAGATTCTCTAAAGCAAAAATATTAAGTGGCTTTGTTGCTCATAAATATTCCTTTACTTAATTCTAAATATTTATTTAAAAGATAACCAGGAAACAGATGCCATTCCAAAAATGTGGGGGCTACCTTTTCAAATGTATTTGAGCTCATTTTCTCAGGTTCCTAAAGTTTCTGAAAGAGCAGAGATGCCAACTAGAATGCAGATTAGATTTATATCATGGCCCTGACAGACACAGTTCTGCAAAATTGTTAGTTTATACCAGCGTCTCCGTAACTCAGCCCACTGGTCATACAGATCCACATAGGCTGTACTGGATTTTGTAATTCTCTGACCTTTAAAGTATTTGAACTTTGCAGACCTCTGTCCTTAAAATCCTATATATTGTTCTGTTTGCAGAGTTAAATTCCTGCTGATATTACAGTTATATCTGATTGGCTTCTGTATATCACAAGGCTATATTGGATGCATGAATGCTCTTATGGATTGAATTATATCTCCCAAAAAAGGTATGTTGAAGTCGTAACCCCCAGTACCCTAGAATGGATCTTATTTGGAGATAGGTCTTTACAGAGGTGATAAACTTGGAATGAGGTCCTTAGGATGGCTCTAATCCTATGTGACTGGAGTTATTGTAAAAAGGGGGAAATTTGGACACAGAGACAGACATGCACAGTGGGAAGACCATGTGGAGGTGGCCAGGTGATGTGGGAGTTGGGATTGGAACGTTGCATCTTCACACCAAGGAACACCTGAGGCTACCAGGCCGTGGAGAGAGGCTTGGAATGGATTCTTCCCCAACACCTTCAGAGGGAGCGTGGCCCTGCCAGCACCTTGACTTTGAACTTCCGGCTTCCAGAACAATAAAACAATAAGTTTCTGTTGTTTTAAGCCACTCAAGTTTGTGGTACATTGTTATAGTAGCCCTAGGAAATGAATCCAAGTACTGGGGAGTAATTTCTATGACAGTTTGTTTCTGCCAATTGGAAGGTTTGTTTGTTTGTTTGTTTGTTTTTGAGACAAAGTCTCACTCTGTTACCCAGGCGGAGTGCAGAGGTGCAATTTCTGCTCACTGCACTCTCCGCCTCACAGGTTCAAGCGATTCTCCTGCCTCAACCTCCTGAGTAGCTGGGATTACAGGCGTGTGCCACCATACCCGGCTATTTTTTGTATTTTTAGTACAGATGGGGTTTCACTATTTTGGCCAGGCTGGTCTAAAACTTTTGACCTCAGGTGATCCGCCCACCTTGGCCTCCCAAAGTGCTGGGATTACAGGTGTGTGCCATGGTGCCCAGCCCAATTGGAAGGTTTTTAAACCTCAGCTTTAGACTATGTTGACTTCATCCTGTTTTAAAAAATGCCCTTTGGGATCGTTGGTTAGGTGATTTCTTACCTCAAGGCGTTTGCCCTTGGTGTCCTGCAGCCATTGAGCACCCTGCCCCAGTTCTTCTTGTGGCCATCTCCTCTGATGTCACCTCCTCTGAGAGGCCTTCCCTGACCATCCCTTCTGTCCCCTCTGGAACAGAAGTGCCCACTATTAGGTTGGTGGAAAAGTAATTGCGGGTTTTGCCATTACTTTTAATGGCAAAACCCGCAATGACTTTTGTGTCAATCTAATATCACACTTGATGGATTTCTTAACACCGTGCACTGTCTGAGACTGTCTTGTCCAGATATTCATTGATTGTCCATTTGTTCTCTTGTCCTCTACTCAACTAGGACATATGCCTCAGGAGGCTAAAGACCTTGTCTGAGCTATTTCCTGCCATATCCCTGGTGTCTAGCACAGTGCCTGGCACGTAATAAGCTCCTGATAAATACGTATTTAATGGCTAAGTCTAGAGCAAGTTCTAGATCTTCCTCCTCCTTTCCCAGGAAGATCTCTGTGGAAATTTTTCCTCTCTCCCGTCTTTCCTTTTCTTTCTCCTTTTATTCCCACTTCCTTAGAAGATCTCCATGGAAAACCTTTTCCTTCCTCTGATCCTCCCTCCCTCTTTTTCTTTCTTCATCCCTTCTTCCCATTTCTTTGGAAAACCTCCATGGAAAATCTGCCTCTCTCCCTCCCTCTCATTCTCCCTCTTTTCCTTCCTCTTGCCTTCCCTTTCTTCCTCCTACCTTTTTCTCACCCTACCTCTCCTTATCCCTCCATCCATCACATCTTTAAGAAGTATCTACTGTGTCATAGGCACTATGTACGTATCTAGTGTGTAGTACTTAGCAGGAGAGCTGTGTGCCCTGTCCTCATGGAGCTTCCAACCTATTAGGGGTGACAGACATTAAACACATTGTTACCACTTCTGTAAATATTAGGAAATAAAACTCCAAGGTGCTTTGCATGTTTGCAATGGGGGACCTCCCTTAATCTGGATGGTAAGTGTGAATGTCAAAACTTCTCTAAGTATTCAATCATGTCGTCTGCAAATAGAGACAATTTGACTTCCTTCTTTCCTATTTGAATACCGTTTTCTCCACTAATTTTTCAAACTTTTTGAGAGGTCATGGTTATCTTGCATTCAAATTATCCTTAAAAATGTTAAAGCTTAGAAAAAAAACTAAAAGTCAAAATAAAGGCTAACTTATAAAGGAGTTTGAAACCTGTGGAAATAGCTTGTGCACCCAACAGATTTAAGGAAGGTCTTTAAACAAGTTATCTTACTGGTGTATATATGCAAAGCAAAGCATTTGGGTTTATCCCAATAAGTTCTATATTGATTTTTATGACTAGGAAACAATTGTTTTGAGTAAATTGTGGAATGTATCTTTTTCTGAAATGGTAATGTTGATATATTATTTCTTTAGTGTATTTGCTTGTTGGGCTTTGGGGTGAAAAAGCAGTTATACAAAAGCAAAAAACAAAACAGAGTTATCTAAAAAGTGGAATAACTTTGAAGAACCTTTACAAAGATTATGAACTGATTAACTGACAATCTCTATGTGAAGTAAATCTGCATTTGATGATTGATTTAATCCGAATAATGAACAAACCAGAAGCTCCAAATTGGTCTGAACTTGGATGGCGCTGACCTCTGTTGATGAACATGCATAGCTCTGTCAAAAACTCCCTAACTTCACTTTTGCTGGAACAAAGCCTGAAACCAGTCGATCTGCTGCTTGAAGAGGGAAATGAGGGCACGGTAGGGAGAAGGGTTAGCTCCAAAGACCCCCACAGCCTAGTCTTTCTACCCTCAGGTCCCATCTGTCTACCCAGATGCCTTTCTCCTTACTTCCTTCCACTCCTGTTATTCATAGAATTTTTAGTTTTGAAAGCCTCAAAAACAGTTTGAAAAGCAACTTTAACTCTAAAGCTTAGAGATCTTTAAGAAAATAATTCTGTTGGTAAAAAAATGTTTTCAACTTTTTTATTAGAATTTGAAGGTAGATGGATATTCTTAAAGGACTTTAACTCTATTTTTACCTTACATCACAGTTACTAGTTTCAGTATCTTTTCTCCCAGAGTAAATGCAACTCCTTGTGCGAGAAATCCTATTCTTTTTCATTGCATTATTTCCTGTGCTTCACATATACAAGGCACTCACCAAAGTGTCTCCTGAAAATATGAATACATAGATGTCACAAAGAGACTGAGACAAGGCTGATTTTAAAGATCTACATATTGACATATAAACTCATATACTTATATGCATGTCGATCTCCCAAAGAAGAATCAAAGAAGTATATAATTAGTACCCTAGATCATCTGGTTGAGGTGTGTGATAAAATTAATGCCAGCTTATAATTTTAGTTGTAGGCCATTTTTCTGTTCTCATGACTCTAAGATACATTCCATAGCTGTGGTTACTGGTACTCTATCTAATGAAATGATTTTGCAATCTCTGCATTCTTTTCTGTATATGTGTATTTGAAACTCTTTCTGGAATCTCATGTAGATATGTTTGTTTTCAGGATCCCTTACCTTTACATTGGGTGATGACAGTTTGTCCTGGGACTCTAGCACTTCTATCATCTGGAATTATACTTTAACATAGTTTGTAATTAGTTATCCTTTAGTTTCCAATCTTTTTGTGGCATTGAAATGGACTCAATCATGTCATTTGCTTCAACTCTTACCCACTTATTAGACACTATCCTATAACACTAGATTTTGGGCATTAAATGGGGTAATATACAAAATTTTAGCAACCTAAAATTAGCAATATGCTAACCCAAGATCTGCATTCTTAAATGTTTCTTGAGTGTTTGGAAGTTATAGGATGCATTCAACTTTCATGTTTATTTTGTTTTTAAAAAGAAAAAGTTATTTTTATCACACAAATACTAATAGATTATATGAACAGACAAACCATGGAGAATCTGAGTTTATAATAAGAATCTTCAGGAAACAGAAATATATATAAATATCTAAATAAAAACATAACATGTTTTGATATTCAAAAGGGAGATAGAATTCTAGAGATTATTTTCCTCTTCAAATGGGAGCTAATAAGAACTAATGACTGAGACAGGTGGTAAAATTAACTAGGCCAATCATACAAGCTGACACAAATCACTGGAATGTACTTTTCAGGCTCAAAACATGGGGTCTGAAACCAATCAAAATACATTTTACAGAAGATTTGACAAAATGTCATCATGTAAGATGCAAATCATTTTCTACACTCTTTCAGTATATATTTGCTTTTTTAAAAAAATTTCATCCTCAAGATTTCTCTTAGCTTTTAACTCTACTACCAAGAAGTATAAAAATATATCTGTCTTATGTATTCCATAGTAGTACCTGGAAAACACACGTGTACACACACACCACGCACACACACACACACACACATACACTTTTTCTCTTGTTAGAAAGCATGTATATTAATGACATCGTGTTTTAAAGTATTTTAATATTGTAATGTTTTCATGAAAGGTGTTAGGGAAGCTCTCTCTTGAGGTGAGGAGAGAAATGAGAGAATATTGATTTTACCTTAACATTACTGGTCTGATCTAGGCCATCATCCCCCTTGTAACAAGGGTATGATAGCATTCCTGATTGTTCCCATATACTACCATGGAGAAGGTTACGTGTTGACTCTAGAAGGATCAAACATCCCATCTTATCTCATAGTAGTTACAACTCAACTGTATTTGGGCTGCATTAGGTACAGCCTGGTCAACTGTCTCATACTTAGGCAGGCTAATTCTCAAAAGATTAAGATTGGATTCCCATGGGACTATGTGAATATAGTTCTCAACATAAAACGTCCTTGAAGAAAGGTATCAGTATGCTTTTTTGCAGGGACTCATGAGACATTAAGTGACCTGCTAAAGGTTGGTTGCCCTGTCAGCAAGGAATAGAATTGCAACTCCAACCTAATGATTCAATCCATGATATTTGGCCTTTTCCATGACATTACACATGCCTGACAGCAGTGGTACACTGGTAGATGTTTAACAACTGGCTCATCAAGAGAAAATGAAAATGCTCTGATTTGTAGTAAATCCTCTCATGATGGCCAATTTTAAGCCACCAACATGACATCACTATACACAGAATTGGGATGCCCTGCAAAGTAACACACCATTATATAGTATTTCTGCCATACAGATGCAATAGACACAAATAACTTCAAGCACATGGGTAACAGTAAAGTAATTAGGAAGTGATGCTTTGAGTATTACCTTTATTTCTGATAACTTGCTTGGTATTAAGTTTATATAATTTTTACTAATAACTATGTTTAACCAGTGGCTTGTATAATTTCTGAAAATTAAACAGTCAGTTCTTGTGAGCCAGTATGAGCCAGCTCCAGTATTACTATATATGGCCTGATATTTGCATGAAGACCAGGGATAATGAAAATCAGCATTTTAAAGATTTAATGTTAAGACTACAACTTACTCACTGTATCTTACTTATCTATTTCTGTTCCTGCAAGAGGAAAACTTAAACTATGAACAAAAAAAGAAGAATGTAAGCTTCTTTGTGAAACTCTATGAAGAGGAAAATTTGGAAAACTGAGCCAGGTTTTAAAGCCAAGGCTAGAGAGAGAAACTAGGCAGAAACTGGGAGCTGCCCCAAAATTAGGAAAGAGGTTCAGAGCCTAAAGCAACAAGAAAGAAGGATTTGTGCTCCTGGACAGAGTCCCAGAAGAATTTTTCTCATTGCTGATCACCAATGTGTTTTTCCTAGACAACTCACAGATATATATATGCCGTTTTAATTTTAGTTCTATAAATTGCTACAGGCCTATTAAAACTTCACTTCCTCTTTTCCCACTTCCCAGGATGACTCGGAATATTTAATTTCCACAATGTAAAATTATTTGAGCTTCATTTTTGGATGATTCCCAACTTCTCTGTCTAGCATGCAACTCTTTCCTGATTCAAGTCCTGAATTTCCAAATGCCTGTAATAACATCTCCATCAGTATGGTCCTAAACCTCAGTTTGGCCTTCGGCCACAACAACCTCATCGTCCTCTCCCCAAACAATCTGAGCCTGCCTAATTTTCTGGCTTCTGCTGGTGGCCCTACTGTTCATCTAGTCTGAGTCATATTTGACTTTTTTCCTTCACCTCAGTGGCCAAGTCTGTCAATTCTATCACCAGAAGGCCTTCCTTATATGCCTCTTCCTTTGTATGGTAACTGCCCCACTCTAACTCTGCGTATTGGAATGTAAGAAAGCAAACATAACTTTATTGCAGGAATAACTGTATATTCTTTCTAATTTATAGCAAAGGGGAAAGTTATTATAAGCTCTAGAAATAAAATGGTGAAATAGATTATGTCTTCATTCTAAAGGAACTTTACATCATTCATAGTGACAAAATACTTGTAACATATCCACATTTAATAAGGGTTATCAATATATCATGATAGTAAACTAACAGCTGCGAAATCAGAGCTTGGCTCTAATATAGGACATTAATCTGAAATCTCCTAGTAATATCTTGCCTGACAATCAGACATTGCAATGATCTCCCCTCTGGCTTTTAGGTTCTGATTGCTCCAACATGCTCATTTTGGTTAGGTTTATCTTGCTCAATGTAACATTGCCTCCTGAATTTAGTCCAGATGCCTTTCCCTGACTTCACAGTTTTACATTCCAGCTGTTTTTCCTCCCCATGACTCCAATTCCTACTCTACACTAGTCAGACTCATTGTTTCCTGAGACTGCCTTTACCTTTTCCAACTCCCAACCTTTATGCATTCTACTATTTCTGTCTGGAGTTACCTTCTCTCAAATTATACCATTTATTTCCTTACCTCAGCTTTTCATTGAGATTCCATCCTTCCTCTCTGCAAACCTCTATTCTTTTGTTGCACCCAGCATCTTCTGCCTTTTATGAGGGTCTTTTTGGGCAATTGTTTTATCCTTCCTGCTAGAAAAAAAAAACATGTCTTACATTTATTTTGTATTTTTACGGTGCTCAGAATAGAGGTATTTAATGACTTATTGAGATGGGCGTTCAGCTGGATTTTCACAAGTTTCTTCCAGACTAACTTTGTTAGGGCTGTGAGAAAAAAAAAAAAAATACTGTGGCATGTTGATTGTTGTGGTGGGAAAATTCAACAATAACAAGAATGCAACAACATTAATAGTTATCATTTGTAAGTGTCTGCTAGATTGTCATATACTTTCTAGGTGATTATATGTATAACCACCTAGAAATACACACAAACACACACATACACACACACGTGTGTGTATATAGATAGATAGATAGATAAGATAGATAGATAGATAGATAGATTCTTACTGCACAGCAAGGAATATATTATATAAATTGCACCTCAGACAAGAAGACCCCACCTCTCTGTGCCTTCTGCCAACCCTTTATACAAACTTTAAAAATTTGCCCAAATTTTACACCTGCATATTACTTGGTTTCAAGGATGATATACTCTTGGTCTACTACTATGCAAGGGCTGAAACCCTCTGGGTGTGCCTAAAGTTGGTTCTTCCAACTGGACCCTTTTCACATCCTCTTCATGTGTACATGTTACTGGCCTCAACTTTTTTATACTCAGAAATGTGATAAAAGATTAATGTTAAAGATCAAGAGATATGTAAATATCAAGTAAAATAAAATCAAGCAGTCTACATGTGAAAAATTCTACTGGACTGAAGAACATGGATAAATATCAGTAAATAAAATTCCAAAATATAACACCAGAGTGCTCTTCATAAGATTTTTTACTAGATGTACAGTTGAATCAGAAGCTTCTAGGCTAGAATGAGGGAATTGGGCTCAAATGATAGTACTTCCCAATGTCGGCTATTGAGCAGTATTATTGGACTTTTGCTCAGTGGTTTTGGAGGTCATGTGGAAGTTGGGAGCACTAAGCTTTCTATTTATTTATGTGCATTTTACTTTATGAATGTTATGATATAGGAGAAAAAAAAAAAACCCTTAGGATTAGGCATGGTTTGATTCCTGTTTCCACCTCTTGCTAGCTGTATATTCTGGGGCAACTTACCTAACATCTCTAAACCTGAGTTTCCTCATCAATACAAAGAAGTTAACAATACCTACCTAATGGCACTGTTGCCAAAATAATGAAATATATAAACATTGTCTATGGCTTTTAAGACTTGCTGTCTTAAAAAATAGCCATTCAACAAAAACCATATGATTATTCCAAAAGGCACAGAAAAAGCTTTCATAAAATTCAAAATTCCTTCGTGATAAAAACTTTCAATAAACTAGGCAGAAAAATAACATACCTCAATATAATAAAGGCCATATATGACAAATCCACTGCCAACATCATACTGAATGGGGAAAAGTTGAAAGCCTTTCCTCTGATAACTGGAACAAGGCAAAGATGCCAACTATCAACCACTCTTATTCAACATAGAACTGGAAGTCCTAGCCAGAACAATCAGGTAGGAGAAATAAAGAAAAGGTATCTAAACTGGAAAAGAGGAAGACAAATTTTCCCTCTTTGCTGATGATATGATCTTATATCTGGAAAAATCTAAAGACTCCACCACAAAACTCTTATATTTGACAAATAAATTCAGTAAAATTGTAGAATAAAAAAATCAATATATAAAAAATAAGTAGTGTTTCTATACAGAAATAATGATCTAGCTGAAAGAATCAAGAAGGTAATCCTACTTACAATAGCTACAAAGGAGAAAATACCCAGGAATAAATTAAACCAAGGAGGTGAAAGATCTCTAAAAGGAAAATCACAAAACACTAATGAAAGAAGTTGAAGATGACACAAACAAATGAAAAAACATCTCATGCTGAGGGATCAAAAGAATAAGCACTGTTAAAATAACCATATTGCCCAAAGCAATCTACAGATTCAATGCAATCTCTATCAAAATACAAAGGTTATTCTTCACAGAATTAGAAAAAGAATCCTAAAATTATATGAAAAGAAAAAAGCCAGAATAGCCAGAGTAACACTGAACAAAAAGAACAAACCTGGAGGCATCATGTTACCTGACTTCAAAATATATTACAAGGCTATAGTAAGCAAAACAGTATGGTATTGGTATAAAAGTAGACACGCAGACCAATGGAACATAATAGAGAACCCGTAAGTAAAATCACATATTTACAGTTTATTAATTTTCAATGAAGCCAAGAAAAACTTACATTGGGGAAAGGACATCCTGTTTAATAAATAGTGTTGGAAAAACATGATAGCCACATACAGAAGAATGAAACTGGTCTCCTGTCTCTCACTGTATACAAAAATCAACTCAAAATGGATTAAAAACTTAAACACAAGCCTGAAACTATAAAAATGCTAGAAGAAAACCTAGGGAAAACTTTCCTGGGCATTGGTCCAAGCAAAGAATTTATGACTAAGACCTCAAAAGCACAGGCAACAAAAACTAAAATAGAAAAATGTGACTACATTGAACTCAACGTTCGTATAAGCAAAGAAAAAAATCAAAGTCAAAAGACAACCTATTGGATGGGAGAAAATATTTGCAAACTATTCATCTGCCAGGTGACTAATATCCAGAATATACAAGGAACTCAAACCAATAGGAGGAAAAAAACAAAACAAAACAAAAATCCTATTAAAAAGTGGGCAAAGGACATGAACAGAAATTTCTCAAAAGAAGATATACAGATAGCCAACAGGTATATGAAAAAATGCTCAACATCCCTAGTCATCAGGGAAATGCAAAGCAAAGCCATAATGAGAAACCATTTATCTTGGCTATCATCAAAATGACAAAATGAAAAATGCTGGCCAGAATGTGCAGAAAAGGGAAGTCTTACACACTGTTGGTGGGAATGTAAATTAGCATAGCCATTATGAAAAGCAGTATGAATTTTACTAAAAAAACTAAAAATAGTTCTATATGATCTAGCAATCCCACTATTGGATACTTATCCAAAGGAAAGGAAATCATTATATCAAAGAGATACCTGTGCCCCCATGTTTATTACAGCACTATTCCCAATAGCAAAAACATAGAATCAACCTAAGTGTCCATCAATGGATGAATGGATAAAGAAAATCTGGTGTAACTGGATACTATTTGGCCATAAAAAAGAATGAAATACTATCATTTGCAGCAACATGGATGGAACTGGAGGTCATGATGTTAACTGAAATAAGACAGGCACAAAAAGACAAATATTATGTGTTCTCATTTATGTGAGAACTAACAAGCTTGATCACATGGAAGTAGAGAGTGGAGAGATAGATAACAGAAATTGGGAAGGGTGAGAGCAGGGAAGGGGAGGTATGAAGAGAACTGAGTTAAATGGTACAAATGTGGTAAGATAAAAGGAATAAATCCAACATTTGATAGCACAGCAGGGTGTCTATACTTAACATAAATGTAGTGTAGTTAGGTGATAGACAGCCTTAATACCGTGACTTGGTCACTACACATTTTATACAAGTAACAAAATTTCTCATGTACCTCATGCATTTGTAGAAATAAAAAAATAAATTAAAAATCATCATTTATTATTTATTCGCAAGTCTAAGGTTAGTCAAGTAGTTCTACTGATTTGGACCAGGCTTGGCTGATGTTGACTGGGCTCACTTGTGCATCTGCTATTGGTTGGCAGGTCAGCTGGGGCAGGCTTGCCTAGGATGGCCTCATTCACATGTCTGGTGGCTGACCAGTGGTTGGTTGAGAAAAGAGAGTTGACTCAGTCACATGCTTCTTGCCATCCAGCATGCTAGCTTGGGCTTGTTTACATGGAAGTTTAACAGTATACCAAGAGAGCTAGCCAGAGCAAGTCAAAATGCCAGTATAGGTTCAAGGGTGAGGGATATAGACTCCATCTCTTTTTTGTTTGTTTGTTTGAGAATCCACTTTCATCAAAACCTTTTATTTATTTGTTTGTTTTTAACTTTTAGGTTCAGAGGTACATATGTAGGTTTGATGTATAGGTAAATTGTGTGTCACAGGGATTTGGCATACAGATTATTTTGTCACCCAGGTAATAAGCATAGTACCCCATAGGTAGTTTTTAGATCCTTGCCCTCCTCCCACCCTTCACCCTCAAGTAGGCCTCAGTGTTTTTTCTCTTCTTTGTGTCCATGTATACTCAATGTTTACCTTCCATTATAAGAGAGAACATGTGGTATTTGGTTTTCTGTCCCTGTGTTAGTTTACTCAGCTCAGGATAATGGCCTCCAGTTCCACCCATGTTGTTACAGAGGACATGATCTCCTCATTTTTACATTTGTGTAGTATTCCATGGTGTATATGTGCCACATTCTCTTTATCCAGTCTACCCTTGATGCGCAATTAGGTTGGTTCCATGTCTTTGATATTGTGAATAGTGCTGTGATGAAAATACACATGCATGTGTCTTTATGGTAGAATGATTTCTTTTCTATTGGGTATATACCCAATAATGGGATTGCTGGGTTGAGTGGTCATTCTGCTTTAAGTTCTTTGGGAAACTGCCAAACTGCTTTCCACAATGACTGAACTAATTTACATTCTCACCAACAGTGTATAAGCGTTTGATACCAAAATGTAATAAAACACATTTAGCTATCTTCTTGTTTGCCATGGATATGTTTTTGATATTTGTGGTTACTTTTTCTTCAATAGCTTCTGGGAAACAAGTGGTTTTTGGTGACGTGGATGAATTGTATAGTGGTGAAGTCTGAGATTTTAAAGCCCCCTCACTCAAGTAGTGTATGCTGTGCCCATTATGTAGTTTTTTTCTATCACTCACTCTCTTCCCAACTTCCCCTCTTCTGAATCTCTAAAATCCTTTATATTTCTCTGTATGCCTTCATGTACCCATAGCTTAGCTTCCACTTATAAATGAGAACATATAGTATTTGATTTTCTATTATATTATAATATATATATAAAGCCACATTCTTCTACATGTGGCTTTCCAGTTTTCCCAGCACAATTTATTGAATTCCATTATATCATATTTTATATTATAAATGAGTTACATCCACTCATAATAATGGCCACCAGCTCCATCCAAGTTGCTGCAAAAAAAAAATTCCTTTTTATGGCTGAGAGTATTCCATGGTGTATATATTCCACATTTTCTTTATCCACTCACAGCCGTTGATTGATGGACACTTAAGCTGGTTCCCTATCTTTGCAATTGTGAATTGTGCTGTGATAAACATATGTGTGCAGGTGTCTTGATGATATATTAACTTATTTTCCTTTGGGTAGATGCCCAGTAGTGGAATTGCTGGATTGAACGACAGATCTACTTTTAGTTCTTTGAGAAATCTCCATAAAGTTTTCCATAGAGGTTGTACTAATTTACATTCCCACCAACAGTGTGCAAGTGTTCCCTTTTTACCACATCCACACCAACATCTATTGTTTTCTGACTTTATAATAATGGCCAGTCTGTCTAGGGTAAGGTAGTATCTCATTGTGGTTTTAATTTGCATTTATCTGACAATTAGTAATGTTGAGCATTTTTTGTATGTTTGTTGTGGCCCATTTGTATATCTTCTTTTGAGAAATGTCTATTCATGTCATTTGCCTACTTTCTGATGAAATTATTTGGGTTTCTTCTTGCTGCTTTGTCTGAGTTCCTTGTAGGTTCTGAATATTAGTCCTTCTTTGATGCATAATTTACAAATATTTTCTCCCATTCTGTAGGTTGTATGTTGATCAGCTTTTGCATTTAATTAGATCCCCTTTATTTATTTTTATTTTTGTTGTATTTGCTCTTGGGGTCTTAGTCATAAATTATTTGCCTAGGCCAATGTCCAGAAGAGTTTTTTTCTAGGTTTTCTTCTAGAATTTTTTAGTTTCAAGTCTTAGATTTAAGTCCTTAATACATCTTGAATTGATTTTCATATATGGTGAGAGATAGGGATCCAGTTTCATTCTTCTACATGTGACTTTCCAGTTTTCCCAGCACCATTTATTGAATAGTATATACTTTCCCCAATTTATGTTTTTGTGTGCTTTGTGTAAGGTCAGTTGACTGTAACTATTTGGCTTTATTTCTGGGTTCTCTATTCTGTTCCATTGGTCTATGTGTCTACTTTTATGCAAGTACTATGCTGTTTTGGTTAGTATAGATTTGTAGCATAATTTCAAGTCAGGTAAAGTGATGCCTCTAGATTTGTTCTTTTTTGCTCCGTATTGCTTTGACTATTCTGGCTCTTTTTATATGAATTTTAGCATTTTAAAAAAATTCTGTGAAGAATGACATTGGTATTTTGATAGGGATTGTATTAAATCTGTAGATTGCTTTGAACAGTATGGTCATTTTCATGACATTGATTCTTCCAATCCACGAGTATGGGATATATTTGCATTTGTTTATGTCATAGACTCCACTTCTTGATGAAAGGAACCTCAGTCACATTGTAAAGGTGTATGGATACAGAAGGGGTGGGAAATTGTGGCTATTTTTGCAATCTGTCCCATGACTGCCTTGAAAAATTGTTTATCAGTATTTTCTAAAACTGAGCACATGCATTCCCTTTGACCCAGCAACAGCATTGCTAGATATATACCAAAAAGATGCATTCATATGTGACAAAAATATATATACTGGAATGGTCATAGCAGTAACATTCATAATAGCCCCAAATTGCAAACTATCCAAATGCCCATTAACCTCCCTATTTTGGACAGATAAATGCACTGCAGTAATTTTCACACAGTGGAATACTATGTGCACTGTGAATGAACACCTACAACCATGTCCAACTATATGGATGAATCTTACAAGCATAATGCTGAAAGAAATAAACAGACACAGAGGAGTACATATTTTCTAATTTAATTTACATACAGTTTTAAAATAGGCAAAATAAATCTATTCTATTAGAAATCAGGATAGTGATTACCCTTGGGATGAAAGGGATTAGAAATGGTTACAAGGTCAAGGGAGGAATTCAAGGGGGCTGGTCATGTTCTGTTTCTTGATCTGGGTGCTTATTGCACAGGCACGTTCAGTTTGTGTGAATTCAGCTATACTCTCATGAATTAAGCAATTTTTTGTATGTATGTTTTATACCAATTAAAACATTTATGAAATACAGTACATTTCAAAGTACCTTTCATAGCAAGCTCTCAAATATTTATCTTTCCCCTTCACATTCCCAAAGGAGAGTATATGTATAGTAACAATTTCCATTGTTATATGTTGAGCATGAAACAATGTATCCTTTATGTGAATGTGAATAGGATAACCAAACATAATTTAAAATGGGCATATCAGCTAAAATCTTGTACTTTTAAAGTACCCATCTAGCCTGAGACATGATGTTGGCATTCAAAGAACTGAATCTGGTAAAACAGCTGGGTTGTATACCATCTGGACAGAGTATCTCAGCTGTCTACAATCTTTTTTCCACCTGTTCAGTTAAAAAAAAACTTAGAGTTATATCCAATTTTCAGGTCAATAGCTTTATCTTCATTCCCTTTTTTTCAATCAAAAAAAAAACCTATAGGAATCTAAAAAAGCAAGCATAACTTTTTTGCAAGGGTAACTCTGTATTCTCTCTAATTTATAGCAAAGGAGAAAGTTATTACAAACTCTGGAGATAGTGAGACAGATTCTGTCTCAGTTCTAAAGGAACTTTACATCATTCACAGTGACAAAATATTTGCAACATATCCACAATTAAGAAGGATAACCAGTGTATTATGACAGTAAATGAACAACTGTTAAATCAGAGCATGACACTAATATAGGGCTGAGTTTTGCTGTGCTAAAAATTATTCTCCAAATTCAGAGGCATAAAGCAATGAAGGTTTGTTTCTTGTTTTTGCTGCATGTCAATTGAAAGTGGGCTGGGAATTTTGTTCTGCCTTACCCTCAATCTTGGGTCAACTTTGATCTGGAACATTTTGTATCATCACAGTAGAGGGACAGAAAACGTGGCAAAGCACGCACTCACTCTTAAAGTTTCCACCTGAAAATGACACATGTAATTGCTGATCATTTTTCACTTGCCAAAGCTAGTTGTGTGGCCATACCTAGCTTCAGGTAGGTAGTGTAGTTGTATCTTACCATGTGTCCATAAGAACAGAGAGCCAGACTAACGGTGAACAGCCTGAATGACTACCATATATCGTCAATTTGCAGGTCTTAAAATAGCTTTATTTAGTTTTTGGTCATAAGATATACCTTGGTTCCTACCCTAGATACCCTGAAGTATGTACTGATAATCACAAGAAAGACTAAAAACTAGAACACAGATTAGTATAAATCTATCCTTGCATTATTCATAAGATTTTAGAACTGGAAAAGGCCTTCCTTAATGATGTAGTTTAAGACTATTATATTAAAGATAGGGAAATTGTAACTCATAGGTGACCTGCTAAGTCAAAGAGGTATTTATGATAAAACCAGAAATAAGTTCAAGTTTCAAATTCAGAGTGACAGCCTTGTATATGAATGAAAGAAATTGCTTATTGTAATAGCGTTTCAAGCATCTATAATTTGGGGCAATATTCAGTCTTTGTTCACTCAGTAAATATTTGTTCAGCACTTACAGGCACTGAATTAGATCCTGTAAAAAATAAAAGATGAAAAAGCTATAGACTCTTCACTCAAAGAGCAGAGTCTGCTAGAATCAGCCAAGGAATGGGGTACACACGCACACACACACACACACACACACACACACACATACCTCACACACACACACACACAGAGTGAGAGAGCAAGAAAGCGAGAGGCAGAGAGAGAGAGAGAGTTACAAAGGAAATAGCAAAGGAATCATTTTCCCCTCCACAAGATGAACTATAAATGATAACTGATCAAGAGTTGATACGCAAAAAAATCTAGAAATACTAGCTAATATCAGTTGATTCCCTTCTGTGCACCAAGCACTGTGAAGACTTCATAGTTCTACTTTTCAGAGTGATTTAGAAAGCATTTTTATTATATCGATCTTCTGTCCATTTACTTAGGGTTGCTTTTTTTTGCCATTGTATAGCATTTTCTAAATTTTTCCAAAAAGGACCTGAACATGCATCACTAAATGTATTCCCAGGAATCTTACAGAATTTTGTTGTTATTGAACAAAACATTTATATATACTTTTTAATTGATTACTGCTAATGTGTAGCAAATACATTGATTTTGGTATGGTGTTGTTACATCTAGCAATCTTGCTGAATTCTATTAGTTCTAATAATGGCTTGTTGATTATTCTGGATTTCTCAAAATGATCATATTATCTGCAAATTAGAACGAGTTATCGCCTCCTTTCTCATTCTCATGCCTAATATTTTCCCCTTTTCTAATATTATTTCATTGTCTAGGACCCCGATCAAATGCTTAATAACAGTGAGGAGAACAGAGTTACTAGTTTTGTTCTTGACTTTAATCAGTAGTTCTTAAGATTTCACCATGAAACATTATTTAATATAGGCTTTTTCAAGGATGATTTTTTATGTCAGTGAAGGTTTTCTTTTCTCTAATTTTCTAATAATTTTATCTTGGATAGGTGTTGAATTTTTTCAAGTGTTTTCTTTTTGTTTCTGTCCAGAAATTCAAATGTTTTCTCTCACATAAGTTGTTTATGTAGTAGATTAGATCAGTGTACATTTCTGTCATTTTATTAGTCTTGCATTCTCAAGTGTAAACAAACTCTACTAAAGTTGATGTATTAATTTTGAATGTCACTACTGGATTTGATATATGAATATTTTATTTAGAACTCTTTAAAAAAAATCTATGTGCATCTGCATTTGTACTTTTTTTCTTGTATTACCTTTGACTGGTTTCGATGTCAAGTTATTAACAACTTTGTAAAATTAGTTTAACAGCTTTCTTACTAGCATCTGAAGTATTCTCTCCCTTTCTCTCTCTCTCTCTCTGTCTCTAGATAGATAGATAGATAGATAGATAGGATCTATTCTTTGAAAATTTTGTTAATTTGACCTATAACAGTCATTTCACCTAATATATATTAAGGTAAGAGGGAGATTTTTAAATATTTAACTAATTTCTTCAACGATTATTGTTTATCCAGGTTTTCAATTTCTTCTTGAGTCAATTTTATTTAATGTATTAGCCAAAGTAGACTAACTTCTGTGCCAACTAATTTTCAAATCCTAGTTGCTTAATACGATAAAAGTTTATTTTTCATTCATGTTACAGTCCAATGTGGGTTAGTATAATAGTACTAAGTTGAAGGTTACCTCTATAACCATGATCACTCAGGGACTAAGACTTCTTTTGTGTTGTACCTCATCTAGTTCCAGGCCAGTGGATGATAAAGGAGTGTGACTATCATGGTTGGAAGATTTTTATGAGTCACTTCATTGACCAGATTAAATCACTGGTCACATCTAAGTGCAAGGGAGTCTTGGAAATTGAGTCTAGTTTTGTGCCCAGGAAGAAGAGAAGAACACAGATATTGACGAGCACTAGCAGTCTGTTCTACAATAATTTATACCCTTCTAGAAAATTTCCATTACACCTATATTTACTGGCATGAATTCATTCATGAATTCTTTATGATTTTTATAAATATTATATTTCTGGTTATGTGATTATAATAGAATTTATTGGTATATTCTCTATCAGTCTTGCTAGAGGCTTGTTTGTTCTGTTCATTTCTTTCATAAAACTAAGCTTTTGTTTTGTTGAATCTTTCTTTTGTTTCTTTATTTTCTATTCTGAATTTCCATGCTATCTTTGTTATTTTTGCTTCCATTTTCTTGGGTTTACTCTATTGTTCATTTTTTAGTTTCCGAGGCTCTTTTATTGATTTTGAATCCTCAATGTTTCAAAAATTCTCTTTTTTCATAATTTCCATTACACTCTTTTTCTCATTTGTACTACCAGCAGTGCTAAAGAAAGCTCATAAACTTTCACAACAGGGAGATATCCTTGCCTAACACAAAGAAGATATACTGTGGAGCAACTTGTGCTAACAACAATAGCAAAAGGCCTACGATTCCCAAACAAACTTACTGCACCTTAATCCCAGGAATTTACCAGTGTGGATAGGTAAAACAGTAAAATTAAACCAGAAATTAAAAGTTACCCAAAGCACACAATCTTAATTACATCACACATTTCCTTTACTCAACGGGAGCATTATCCAAGGCACTTTATTTCCAAGTAGTTATTTCTTCTTGTTCGACATTGACATAAAACATAAAATAGCTGCATCTCAAGTATACCTTAGTTTTTTGTTTCCAACTAGGTTGTGAATATAGCATGTCCACATCCACAGAAATTTAGAAGCACTGTTTAAATTGTTTTGCCGAAAATCACAAGATACAAAAACAACACATTCAAGAACAACTCTAGTTGTATAGAAATATACAACAAATGTGCTGAGTCATTACATAGAGCAGAAGGTAGGGCAGTTGAAAATATAGCATTGAAATGGAATTAGTCTTGGAAGGTCTTCATGGAAGAGAGAATCTGGAGGACAAGAATGTGCATGTTGGCAAGGGGTATGTAGAAGTGAATAGTTTGAAGTTGGGTATGCTTTGTAAAAACTTTGGCAGTCAAGGCCATGATTTCACTCATATTTGCATTTATTCACAGTGGTCTTGGCTCTTAGAAGATGCTCTGACTGTTAATGATGTTTAATTAAAAACAATTTAGAAGTGAGGAATGTAAAAGCATCTGGGTGGTCAATTCTGAAATAATTTTTAAAGTTAACATGTACGGTCAGAACTTTGAGATCATAGAATTTTGGGAAGTTATACATGTTAGACCTGGAAAAAAATCTAGGCATGGTAGAGTCCAGCCCCTTATTTCACAATTGAGGAAACTGAGGCTTCGAAATAAAAAATGTAGTTCTCATGGTACCTTCAATTTACCAATTAAAATCAGTAGCTATAGGGGCTTTCAGGCCTCTTAGGTCATTTTGTAGTTATGATAATTTTGTATAGATCCATATTTGATGTATATTTGGAAAACCTACTCAATGTTAGGAGTTGACAAATGATGGCCCACAAACCAGACCCAATTGTACATATGTTTTTGTGAATGAAGTTTTACTGGAACATGGGCTATACCCATACGTTTTGTCTATGGCTGTTTTCACACTATGGCAACAGAGTGGAATAGTGACAGAGACCATATAGCCCCTAAAGACTAAACTGTTTGCTACCTGTTTTTTTACAGGAAAGTTTGATGACCCCTGCTCTAGGTAGTTGTATTATCCAAAGTATTTTTTATTCCACAGCCTATCAAGGAGTTTCTGTTTTTGCTTTTCTAGAGTTAAAATTAATTTGACAATTGATCATAATTTAAAGAGTGGTATCATGTGTTAATTTTGAGACTTAATGGCACTGATGCAAAACTTAAGAGCCACCAAATAAACTGTTATCAAGAAAACATTCTTTCATGGATTGGGACATGCTGGTTTTCCTCTGGGTAAGAGAGATGGATGGTGGGAAATGGCCTGAACCAGTAAAAGTCATTATGAAAGTAATTCCCAGCGATCCTGTAACATTTAGAGTTCATTACCTCAAGAGCTACATTGCCTCCGTGCGTCTTTACACGCTGCTCATTCAGCCAGTCACCCTTTTGAAAGGCAATGGAATTTGCCCTTCTTAACACAATTCTGAGCAGCTAGGGAAGTGGAGCTTGTTATGGGTGAGGGCTCACTGGAAGCTTTACTTGCAACCCAGTGGCAGGAATGCTGCTTGGAGGAAAGAGGACAGAAAGCTCAAGACTACAGCCAGTTTAAAATGCAACCTTGTTAGTAGCAATTAGCACTCAGTCATGCCTGGGAGATTTTCCCCATAAAGCAGATCAAATCAATTACTGCCTGCCTCTGAGACAAAGGAAGAGGCCATTGCAGATCACTATGGCTAGCTGTGATCTTTTGTGTCTGAGACTAGGAGCAGATTTGATTATACTTTAAAACCTTCTCCCCAGAGGAGGGCTTCCCTCTTTTCCTTTCTTTGTGCGCACAAAGAAATATAGCTGCTGTCAAGAAAATGCCTGCTGGTGTCTTCAAGGTTTTTTGGTTGCAGGAGAATTGGGCAAATTTCAAAGATGCTGGAAACTTTGTGACTTTGTGAATGGATATGGGGACCTGGAGGGGTTCACTCATAGTGAAAGAGATTGAAGGAGAACAAGGTTCACACGTGATGTGAATGCTAATTCCTCTCATGACACATATAAACCAGCTCTAAAGAACATCAAAAAATTGATCATGTTCCTGCTAATGGCTAAGCTAGTGACAGCATTTTTGTCTTTTTAGGAGGTGATGGAGAAGGGTCAGCTAAGGTGCTTTATGAGCTTCTTGGGAAAGAGAAATGTAAGCACTGGACAGGGCCCTGGTGTGGATTCTTACAGCTGGCAAATGTGCCCAGAGGCGCTTTTGTTCCTCCTGCACTGCGGGAGCCCAGAGAACAGCAAAGCACATTCCTTGGGAAAGAGCTAAAGATTTCTGCTTTGTATGTGGCATTTTATGTAAATAACAGTTTGTGTAATTTTCACTTGGTGTTCGCAATAAGATACTCTCACTTAATATTGCTTTGCATTTATATGGTTCATTTTATCTCATATAAAACACACTTTACACATGCCAGGAGCTGCTTTTCTGGGATATGACTATGCCCTGATACTATAAAGCTTCTCTTCACCTGCCCTCTATCACCAACAAAGAAAATTCCCCAGGCCTCTCCACAAAATGCCCCTCAGAGGCATCATTAGCTGTAATAAATAGGGTAGGCTGCAGCACGGGAGGAAACTCATGCACAGAAACACCCTGCAGTGTGGCTGGGGTTCTGCATCTACCTCCTCAGTCTTATCACACCAGGTACCCTCCAAAAAACATACTGTCCCGGGAAAAATTCCAGGGTTCTTTCTGTGCTAACTGAGCTTTATAACAAGTCCCTCCTTCTGGGCCAGGTACCTGTCCCTGTCTCTTTGATACTGAAATCCATTGGCAAAAAGCTTAGGGTGACATTTCTCAAAATAGCTGAAACCACCTGTGTGACAATCGCTAAGGGTGCTTCTTAAAATGCAGATGACCAGGTTCTTCAGCATCCCACTGAATTGGATTCTGAGGGTTGGGCATTTATATAATTAGTATATCTATAAAAGTCTGAGAAGTGCTTGTTGATTTCCTAATGGCATGAAGTTTTACTTATGGTAAGTAATACAGGGTTATGAGACTTGATAATTCCCAATTTATGGTTTGCTCATAGGTGTTTATTCCAGGTCTCTGCCTTTAAGCCTGAACCTTTCTCTGATTCAACCTTTTCTTTGTTTGGTCAGTGTTCTGAGGATGGAAGGGTTGTCGGCTTAGGCCAGGGCTTGGGGCAGTCAAGAGACCATTATAGTTCTTCAGGCTATAGGTTCACTATAAATCATATAGGTTTTCACGGGAAGAAGAATAGAAATTAAGACAGGCAAGGTATGGAGAAGTGGGCTAGGGGTTGTGTGCAGAATCCATTTTGATTAAGTCAAGATACCAGCATTCAGAATGCACTGATATGAAAATGACTCTGAGCTTTTCAAAATTGCTCTCCAAATGAAGATTTTACAACTCAGATAGGGCTAGATGCATTTCATCAGTTGCTTTTGCACAGGGCCCTTTGTTGCCTTCATCACTCTCCCATCAACACTCCGGGCAACTTTAATCCTTGCATTGTCACTTGTTTATCCCTGCAGCCTTTGATCCAGTCACCCATCACATACTCTGACTGTCCCACTATGATCCAGGCATAGGGCTTTGAGTTGAGGGCTCACAGAAGAAAAGACAGAGTTCTGGCACTTGAAGTACATAGGAATGGATGAATATATGAGGACCAAAGAAAATTTGCAAGCTGCTGCTTCATCTCTTTTCGCTTTCCTTCCATTACAGCCATTCTCAAGTGTATTCTCATTATGGATTTCATCATCAATCAGAACAGCCCCATATTCATGACCTTGAACCCACACCTTGCCTCCTGAGACACCAATATCTTTATCAGCCATATCTCTAAATTTGTCTCACTTATTCCCCACATTCATGCTAGCATTTGATTTTTTCCCCTTCTTTATTCTTCATGACAGATTTGGAACTAACTTGTCTTTTTACTCATGTTTAATCTGGGTGTACCCATTCAATGCTTCCTTCTTGAGCTTTAGAATTTCTTTTCTCCTTGAACTTACGTGGACTTTGTCAGGTCAATTCAAGCCCCTGGGTTACCATTTTTATTTTATTTCTCCATTCATGTGCAGTGGTCTTTACGGTAGAGAAAGTCATGAAATAGTGTTGATTGGAATTGTACCAAATCCATTTGATGTGGCCTCTGCTTGGCCCTTGCTGTGGCTCTGCTGTTCTTTTATTTAGATTTCTTTTCTTGCTTTTGCAGACCTTATTCCCACCTCTCAAGGTCTCAGTATCACTCCTGTCTCTCTCAATCTGAGCAGCCAAGTTTGTCTCTCACATTCTGTAGAATACCCAGAACATTCAGCTGAACTTTCTAATTCTCCATCTTCCCAGTCAACTTAGTCTTCTCTCTCCTCCAAAGTTACATTTTTAGTTAACTCACCTATTCTGTTTTAAGAACTCTTCTCTGCCCTTCAAGGCATACCCTTCTGTCTGGCTTCAATAAAATAGGAAACTTCATAATCAGATGAATTTTGGGAGTTCAGTGTAGCAGGTGTGTGGTGGTTTAAAAAAAAATTCCACAAATTCTTTCAAATCCTCTCTTTAAGAGATGAGGCTTACTTCCCATCTCCATGAGTATGAGCTGACATAGTGACTCACTTCTTGCGAAGAGTAGATGACAGAAATGATGATGTGTGCCTTCTGAGATTAGGTCATAAAGGACATTGCATCTTTCTCCTTGACTTCTTTCTTGGATCATTCACTCTGGAGAAAGCCAACTGCCATATTGTAAGGACACTCAAGCAGCCTGATGATAATATTTATCCCATTCTCATCTGGCTTGACTTACGTATGATCTTGAGCAAACCGAGGTTAGTCCTTCCAAATTCCACTGGATCGGCAGTCTCTTTTGAGTCTACTTCAGTCTGTGAAATAAAACCACCCAAATCCAAAGTCCTTTCAAAGCTAAGGAGATAAATCTTTGTGGTGTTGGCAGAGTCTAAATTGAAGGGAAAGTAAATAGCAGCAAGGATTGTAAATCCCCACTTCTTTCATCTATAAACCAATCTGCCCATAGTGAGAAAGCATTTAATAAAGGGTTTCATTGTACTGGAGGAAATGGTAAATTATATTCCATGAGCAAATGGTCTGCCAGCAACAGCCTGGAACCAGCATCAAGGGTGCCTTTTAATGTTTTTTTTTTAAATCAATGACTTTAGTCTTTTTAATTAAATTAGTACAAATGGGAAGAACACTTAATTATAGCTTCCATTCCTTCATAAAATGTTCTCTGTGAAGAACCAGTATAATCAGATTCGGATTCTTCCTAGCCAACATACATATATTTTTTTTATTGTGTTAGTTAGCTGAATTCTTGGTTTTTGGTTGCCTAGAAATAAAAGTAAGAATGGGGGAAAAAAAGTAACAAAATAGAAGCCTACCTAAACAGCATTGGAGACATCATAAATCCCGACCTAGGCTTTATAGAAAGGATGAAAAAGAATCAAGATTTCAAATAGCAGACACAGCACATCCTGTTCCTATTATAAACAAGAGCAGGAGAGGATTGGCCAAAGTCCAATTTTGAAAAGGCACCTAGAGATTTGTAATATATTGGTGAGAGCAGTGGGTGTTTTCAAGAATAAAAGGCTAGCATGGTGCTTCTAAAAATATCCTTAATGCAATGGAAGTTATGTCTTCAGTTACTCTATTTTAGTTAAATTCTTTCCTCCACTTATTTGCACTGCTTCCTTTCTATTTTTCTTGTCCTCCTTCTGTCCTGAGGGCTCTTCCACATTAGCACAGGCGGTGATGCTCAGTGGTACTGACAGGCTGCCAGGCCGATGCTGCTTGTCTCCCCTGGAGCCCAGCTTACACCAGCCCTTCGCTCTGATTCATGATCTAGAAAATTCTCTATGCCCAGGTATGACAGAATTCACCCTGCACAGACAGTGGCCACAGCTTGAAGACCCCTCACTTTTCCTATTCCCTGTCAACCATTATCTGAAGCTACAGACCTAAAGGTTAACCAATATAAAAACCTTTGAACTTAAAAAATTTTTTAGTTTATATGTCAGCAAAATCAATTGAAAAGTCACCTTGGCATGCTATAGGCCATGAAATAGCTTACGTGGTGGGAAGTTGTCCCTTTCTTTGATTGCTATGCAAGGTGATGTGACTCTGTGACATGTGGTGTGAGAAGCCCAGAAAGCTAACTCAGGTTCAACATGCTCAGTAAGTAACTTTAGACATACTCTGGCAGTTTTATATAAAATCAAATCGTATTTTAGAAGAGGTGAAAAACATAGATTGAGTGTCTATCTATATATAAAGCTGCAGCATCATCAGCCACAAATAGCATATAGGACATGGCAGCTAACCCTCTCCACAACCTCAACATTGTTCATTCAGTAAGATGTGCTTAATCTCACAAAAGGCAGGGGCAACTCTCTTGTCTCATTTTGCTATTTTAGGGCCAGTCTTCCCCGCCTAACAGCCCGTAAGAAGGCTCACAGGAAAGACACAAGATGAACAGATCACACAATGAGTTCTAGAAAGAACACTCGTAGAAATAAAGATTCTGGTTTGGAAAAGAGCAACCTCATAACAATGTGGGAGGGCTTATTTTTCTCTCCTCTCAAGTATAAAAGCGAAGTTGTTTGAGTGACAGCAAAGGATTGGTGCATGCAGTGGAGACCTCTGAATGTGTTTATAGTTTGCAGCTGGGTGATGGTCCTGTTTGTCAGCAAAGCTCCTCTCTCGGCAAATGATCTGAAGAGGTCTGGCCTGGCCTGATACTTCCTTCTGTTTGCTACCTTCTGTAGCTCCTAGTTTCACCATATTGGGATTGAGTTGTAATCAAGCCCTTGCTTTTGTATGTCTTTTGAAAGAATCATTATTTATAACATAAAAGAGAATTTTTTTGTGATAAGATTTGGGTTTTCTCTACTGGCACTTCTCTGTCAGTCTTTCTTAGAAGGTTTCCAAAGAGAGAGGCCATACACCCCTTACTTGCTGGCTTTCTTAAAGAGAATGATCTGGGTGAGAGGTCACTATCATTATCCAATTGCTATTGAAGTTTGTCAAAATCTGAATTAGACAGACTCCTGAAGGGGTGATATGCTAGAATTTCCCTGACTAAAATATTGGCAACTATCAGTTACCATTGACTCAATGGAAAAGAAGGGGCTCAATTTCTCAAAGCACGGGCTAATGAAAGTCAATCCAGTTGTGATGGCAGATTTCATTTTCAGTTAAGAGAAGACAGCACACACTCAGGAACAAGATCATACTTGCGAAAGTCAGAGGAAGAAGGAAATATGTATGGGCCCTTCCAAGAAATTGTACATGATAAAATTCAGAATATGCCATCTGATACAAATCTATTTTAGATGCCTTCTGTGCTTCTGTAGTAGGTAATTGGTTTTGGAGCCAACCTTGCCATTGCTGAAATGCATGTACTGCTCCTCTTCCCGTATCTTCACATCAAACACACAACACTGAGAGCAGCACTTAGGGTGACGAACTTTCCCTGGTCTGCCTAGGACTTTCCCGCTTCTAGCATTAAATGTCACACACTTCGGGAACCACCTCAGTTCCAGAACCTCTCTCAGTCCTGGACAAATTGGGATGGTTGATACCCCTATTTGGCTGCACAATAGAGTCCTCTGGGGAAATCTGAAAAATTCTGATGTTTAGGCCACACTCCAGACCAGTGACACCAGAAACTCTGGGGGTGTGACTCACAGGATTCCAATGTGGAGCCAAGGTTGAGACCAGAAGCTGAGAACTCATGCAAACTTTGTATGCTGAAGCCAGAGCTTCCAAAGGCAAATGGCACAGCTATGCTTCTCTTTTGTACCCTATTTGTGATGAATAGTGCCTGCAGTTTAACCAGGTTAACTTATCGGAAGCATTCCTTTGTCTCCGAGATCGAAGACCACTTTGGATCACAAAGCCAGCCTTTGAAGCAACCCTGTTTGATTGTAAAAATGGGTAGCTCTCTAATGGCAAGCAAAATTTGTACAGAACTTTGAAATTACACCCTCCCTTCCTGGCCTTGTTTTGTTTCAGGTCACTGAGATAGGAGGCTAGAAGTGGCCATTTGGAGTTTCTCATTTCAAGTGCTGGTCACCATTCATGGGGCTCTCAGCAGCTTGCTACCTTCCCTCATCTTTGGGGCTATCACCAGTGAAAGATGTCACTCACCCTACTTGGGCTACTTCATTTTTTAAAGGTCTGTTCACCTATACTTAATCTGAGAAATCTCCCAGAGAAGATGATGATATAATTTCCATTAATAGCAAGAAGAACAGGTGTCTAGGTGTTTCCTCAGCAGCTCTACACCCCTTTCCTTTCCTGGTTTTTAGCAATGACCAGATAGGTCCTTTAGGGATAAAGGTAATCTGAAAAACTCACTCATTCTGAAGGGCTAAGAAGCTCATGAGTTGATGTCCCCAAAAATTTGCATGTAGAAGGCAATGCTTTCCATTAATTTATACAACAAATAGTTGAGTCCCTTTATGCCAGGCACTGTGCCAAAGACTGTGAATATAATGGTGAACAAGGCATTCTATGGTCCCTGAAGTCATGGAAGGGGCATACTGATGGACCTTACATTATTAAAAAGGACTGAATCATCAGTCTTGGAATTTTAGGCATTTGTAGAGAAATTTTTGGGTCACCTTGGAATTCCTTAGGTCATGGTATATATAGGATACCAAACACTCTGTTGACAGAAAGGAATTGGAGTGGCCCTAGAAATTGGAGTGTTATTTATCTAAATACACACACACACACATATACATCTACTTGAATATTGTTTAATTTGTAGGCTAAATACTTACAGAAACCTTATTAAAAACCAGGTATTACTTAAAGAGACATGGTGAAACTACTTTTAAGACAAAAAACATCTTATTTTAAAAATTACTGTCAACACCTTCAACTCTCATTCCCTTATTTTTCTGTCACTTTGGTATTTAGTTGAGGCTGTAAGTAAAAGAATCATAGAGGCCCCTGTCTATATTTCTTTTCACAGGAGCCTTAGGCATTGAAACACTTTGACCCAAGAGATGTTTGATAAGATTTTGAAGAAAACAAATCTTAGCAGGTTAGAGAAGGGGAAAAATAAGAGACAAAAATGAACTCAGAAAAAAAAAATGAACTCAGTAGAGTGGCATGGCACATCAAGGGCTGGCTTTGCCCCATTATTCTGGTGGTGCTCCAGACACATGAATTAATAAAGAATCCCTCATCTTTATCATTTAGTACCATTATTACTTGGAATTTCAAGACACTCTCTACTTGAAAAATTGCATAAATTGTATTTTTCCTTTTTTTTTCTCCTGCATTGCGTATTTTCCTTGATCTTTGAGAAGAGGAAATTTTACTAAACACATTTTGTATGTTGTGTTTGGTTTTAACTCTCAGCATTAATGCTATTTGAAATGGTAGCACTTAAGATAGATTATATTGTGTTACTAAGAATAAAATTCTTTATAAAATAGAAATTATTTGGGAGTAGTGAAACAGTCCTCAGGCTGTTTTAGGATCTTTAATCTGGCTATTTATCATCTATCGATCTCATTTATTTCTTTCAGCATACATACCTATATATACCTTTATGCTTAATATAACTGGGTATTACGTAAAAATATGAGAGTTACAAAGATAAATAGGCTACTTCTTGGTCTTCATTTTATATAATTCAATCTTTTGTCTAATAATTACCATATCTATTTTGGAAACAATAGCTTGACAGTTTCTAACAAATAAGACACACAATAGCAGGCAGTGAAAACTCAAGTGCTCTCTTCTAAAGTAAACAAGTGCATTGGTGCCTGGGACAGCTCTTATGAGTTCCTCTGGATAGTGTTGATCAGTCAAATTATAATTACTAATTCGCTGCTCTGTGCAAGGTCCTTGCCAAGTGTAGTCAAGGGATGGACAAAAATACGCCTTTCTACTTCTAAAAGAGCCTAAGATACAGTTGGAAACAAATTGGCAGTAGAAGAGAGAGACATGATTTCTACTACAATTAGTAAGAAGAGTTTGAATGACACAGAGGGGATGTATACAGGATCTTAGATGCTGAATAAGGAACTGATAGGTGCATAAGAACTTGCACGGTGTTCTAACTTGAGCGTGTAGTTGGTTGCCATGGGAAAGCTTGAGAATCATAGCTTCTCCCAGGCTCTGTGACTAACCTCATAATACATGGCACCACACCACACCACACCGTAATGACACCTGCTCCTCCTCTCTGTTAGGAGTCAGTAGACTTTTGTAAAGGGCCAAAGAGTCAGTATTTCCAGCTTTGTGGGTCATGCAGTCTATGTTTCAAATACTCAATTCTGCTTTGTCATGAAAACAGCCATAGACAATACCTTAACAAATGGGCATGGCTGTGTGTCAATAAAACTTTATCTACAAAAACAGATGGCAAGTCAGATATGGTCCATTGACTGTCATTTGCTAATTCCTCCTCTATTCTACAAATCTGGTGTTTAATTGTCTTTTTCCCTTTGTTCTTGATGGTGGTATGAAAGTCATATTCTAAAAGAAACATTAACTAAGAAATGAAAGCACACTTGTCCATATAAATCAGCTGAAAAGATGAATCTTAGAAAATCATTAACCAAATAGAAGCTATAGATGGGCTTGTCTCTAGTTTATTTGTCCTTTTTCTTGGTTCTAACTCCATGTTAACAAACTCCAGTTTTTAGCTAATTTACAAAGATGAAATGATCTATTACATTTTGGGTTCAGTAAGTTAGTAGAAGTTGTCTGATTTACTCAAGTTTTGTCTGACCCTCATCTTTTGGAGATGACCAGGCTCGAGTGGGATGCTCCAAATTGTATTTTTGCAGCATTTACTGTTGGAAACATGGAATGAATTCTTACTCGTTAATTCTCAACAAGAGTAAACGAGGCATTTCCTCAGAAATCACAATCCATATTAGGCACAGTGACAAAGTCTATTATTTTATGTAGTGCATAAATAAGACATTATTAATGAATATGTAAGTAGATTATATTAGACTGAAGATAATGTCTTCAAATTTAGCATTCTATTTCCCATACAACAGTTTGAATCTATCAGTCTTTTTTGAATTCAGGGTTCAATGAAAATTTATGATTCCTAAGCCCAACAGCTTTCTCACACAGGAGATAGAAA
Source organism: Cacajao melanocephalus (assembly GCA_963573385.1). NCBI lineage: Eukaryota > Metazoa > Chordata > Mammalia > Primates > Pitheciidae > Cacajao > Cacajao melanocephalus. The sequence goes on along the minus strand of CAUYLG010005302.1, from coordinate 18,213 downwards.
CCATACCAGTAATATTAACAGACATAATTTAATGTAAATAATATTCATAGGCATTAGAAAACTAAATAGAAGGTCAGATGCAGTGGCTCACGCCTGTAATTCCAGCACTTTGGGAGGCCGAGGTGGGTGGATCAGCTGAGGTCAGGAGTTCGAGACCAGCCTGATCAATAAGGTGAAACCCAGTCTCCACTAAAAATACAAAAATTAGCTGAGTGTAATAGCAGGTGCCTGTAGTAGGAGGGTGAGACAGGAGAATTACTTGAACCCAGGAGGTAGAGGTTGCAGTGAGATGAGATCACACCACTGCACTCCACTCCAGCCTGGGCAACAGAGCAAGACTCCATCTCAAAAATAAATAAATAAATAAGAAAGAAAAGAAAAGAAAACGAAATAGGAAAATTTGGAAACATTAAGATATCATGGAGGTAGCAACTGCAGGAAGCACTATCTTTACAGCTTGGAGCAAAGTAAAAAAAGAAATTGACATTATTAAAATGTAGAAGCTTAAAGGAAGGGGCCTCTCTGGGGGTGGCAGTTTTTGGCTTGTGCTGTTGTCTCTAAACTCAAAGAACAAACCCATGGGGCTGGGATCTAGACCTCTAAGAAAAGGACTTTGCCAGTGAGCAGTGACATCTCTGAGGGTATGCTATGAGGCTGGTTCTGAGAGTGTCAGCAAGATTGCAAACTGGACTCAATTGCTGCCAGAATGAATTAAACAGCAAACAGGAAAGAACAAATTGGGTCCTCCTCCAGGCTTCTAATGTTTCTCTAACATTCCCCTATTGGCAGAGTCTAATGAAGACCAGCTGGCCAAGCAGGAATGTGGTTTGCAGACTTCCAGCCCCAATACCACAAAGCTAACTATGGTCAGAGTGGGTTTGAAGCCAAGAGTCAAGGGCTTAACAGCTGGTGCACCACATAAGAACATGATTCTGAAAAGATGTATGTAAAGAAAAAGTTATTAAATAGAATAAAAGTTTTTAATCAACTGTAAGAATAATTTCAAGAGTTCCTTTATCTATATTTCTGAAAAAGCTGTAGATAATTGCTGAACATTTTAAGTTTTCAATGTTTCTCCTTTCTTCAAACCAGGGATTGGCGCTTTTTTTGGTAAAGGGCCAGATAGTAAATATTTTTAGCTTTGTAGGCCATATGGTCTTTGTCACATCACTTAACTAAGCCACCACTAGTCAATTCTGTATTTGTCTCAACTACTCAATTCTGCCATTGTTGTGTGAAAGCAGTCATAAACATTATGTATGGGCATGACTGTGTTCCAACAGTACTATATTTACAAAAACAATTGGGGAGTCAGATTGGGACCATGGGCCATAGTTTGCCAACCCTTGCTCTACTGCAGTGATTCTCAACCCTGGATTCACATTTAGATTCATCCTGGAAATCTCTAAAAATACTAATGCTAGCAGGGATACAGTGGCTCACACCTGTAATCCTAGCACTTTGGGAGGCCAGGGTGGCAGGATCACTTGAGCCCAGGAGTTCAAGACCAGGCTGGGCAACATAGTGAGTCCCCTATCTCTACAAAAACATTGAAAAAAAATTAGCCAGGCATTGTGGCACATGCCTGTATTCCAAGCTATAGGTAAGAGGAATGCTTGAACATGGAGGTTGAGGCTGTAGTGAGCTATGATCACAACACTGCACTCCCACCAGAGTGACAGAATGAGGTACTGTCTCAAAAAAAAACATAAATACTAATGCCCAATTCCTACTTCTAGAAATTGTTATTCAGTTGGTTTAAAATAGGGCCTGGATATTGGTATGTTTTAAAAGGTCCATAAGTGATGTGAATGTGCAAACAGAGTTGGGAACCATTGCTTTAGACTCCCTCTAATCCCATAATCAAGTGATCAATCATCAATAATTCTTAAATACCCTAGCATTTAAGATTTGAAATAATCAAGCATTCATGATTTGAAATAACCCCGAGGTTCTTTCATGAATTATTTCATGACAGTTTTTTTTGAAACCAGCAGCATCATTTCCTCATTTATCTTTTATGAGTTTAGATATTCATATATCAATTTTTTAAAAGTAGGACTCAAATGTACATGTACAAATAAGTCCTTTATACATTTGTTGATTTGATGGAACATGTTCCATACCAAGACCCTGTTGTCTTACTCATATTTTTATGTCAAGGATCTAGTATATGTCTAATAGGCAGTGATGGTCAACAAATACTTATTGACGGAATAAATGAGCAAGTGAATGAAGATGGAATTACTTAGAAATCTTAACCATCTTTTATGTCACGGCTTAAATGATGATTACTGTAAGGCTACCATTGATAATTTGTCATGGATAGAATAAGTCTTTATTTTTGTACAAGGATTAATTTCTTTCAGGATACTGGTAAAAGCAAGTTATATGACACTCTTAAGTCAGGGAAGAACCCAGTGGTCATTTTATTTCCTTAGGCCACACTTGTAAAATTTTCACTGTTTATTTGCAGTCACACATGTAGAGTCCTCAGAAACTCAACAGTGTTTTGTATGGTGGGTTTCCATGGCAATTGTGTTTACATTACTATTAGTGGGGGAAAAGCAGAGATATAAACACTAAAGATGGTAATGTTATTTCACTTGGTCTTATTGGACTGCTCCAGGAATGACTGATGGCTCAAGTATAATGGAGAACAGCAACTGTGACTGCAGTGGGGACTCCACTTGGATTTCATGATTGAGAAATCAGCACTGCCAAAGCTTTATAATCCATTACTTTACATTGAAGGTCTTAATAAACAACAAACTCCCCTCTTTTAGAAATCGTCAGCTATTTAGTCTTACTTTTGAATAACAAGATTTTAAAAATATCTTGAAATGGTTTAGATATTTTAAAACTGAAATCAAAATGGGAAGAAACCATTGTGACTTCCTGTTGTATTTTCCCCGTTGCAACAATTCAGTAGGTATTATTGGACCACTGAACAGCTGACAAATAACATGTCAATTTCCGCCAACATTGTATATTTTACACATGCATACATTTGCATAGCCAAGTAAGGATTAATAGGAGCTAAAGACTTAAAAATTCTTTTGTGGATCTCCAGACCTCCAGTCTCGAGGCCAGTCCCAACTTTAGTTGGAAATACCAAAGATGTACCATTGTTCATCTGCTTATAGTTTCTTAGCCTTGATTAAATATTAGAAACACCTAGGGAGTTCAAAAAATCACTTATGACTGGAACTCCCTCCTAGATGATTTAATTTGTTGTGGACTTGTCCTCCAGTAAGTATCCCAGCTGATTCCATTGTGTGGTCAATGTTGAAAACTTTTGCTTTATGTCCTGTGCTGATAATCTGGTTTTCTAATCCAAACCCATTTGCTTTTCTCCCTGCTTCAAAAATCTTTCTAGTATTGGCACCTTGCATTGCATGAATACTGGAGACCTACCTTTGAGTGGTTTTGGGGGTGAGGTTGTTCATTTGATTGTTGATCTTTATGCTCTCTGCCTACAATTTGAATTTGGGCTCCTTGTGGAGTCTTTGCTGGACCAGCTTGTCAATATATACTCTGTACTGAACCACCAAGTGGCGCAGGCTTGCCGGGGGAGGGGGGCAGGTGGCAGCTGTTATTTTGCCTATTATCCCACATGTAGGCTATCACATTTTGCCACCTAGTCTTTGCCTACCTTCCCAGGACCTTTTGCTCCACAGAGGGTAGGTCTCATTCTAGGCACCTTCCTTTCTCAGCCTATTTCATTATGTTGCAGTTTCCTGGGCTGTGTCTGGTTGTGTCCAAAGACATGAAAAAACTACAAATCACTTACATAAGCTCATATATTTTATGTAGAAAATGCTTTTGCTCAAATAACCCAGGCATTTATAAATGATGTCAGAATTCTTAAGTCTCTTTAAGTCACATGGTTTGAAAAGGAAGTAAAGTTTGCCTAAAGATCTTTGGAAAGGAGAAAGGGAATTCACTCGAAAGAAATGCAAGGCTCAATTCCAAACCAAAGCTGTACTAAACTTCATAAAGAAATTTATTTTATTGACACGCTTCTTTTTCTTACTCTCCACTCCTGTAGCAGAAACAAAGCTCTCTGATCACGAAACTGTCTTGTTTTTCTTTTCCTGGGCAGACAGGGAGTCTCATTTCCCTGACCTTTTGTAGTTGACACCGCATAGCAGGGTCCTTCCCAGTAGGATATTGGTGGGAACTATTGAAGCCATTCCTAAACCAAGTCCTTAAAAGCACCCATTTAGTTGCCTAGTTGCCCAGTCTTTTCCTGCTGCCACATCCTTGGGAGCCATGTCTTCCAAATGGTGCAGCTACAAGGTGGCAGAGTCTCCATCACTATGGAGAAGATAGGATGGAGGCCAGTGTGGTTGGAGTTGAATCCAGAGACAGAGCTGCAGATTCTCCTGTAGATTCTTCTCCTGTATAGGGAAGATCCTCATTGACTATTTACATTGGATTTTTAATGTAAGGGAGAAACACACCTTGGTGAAACCACTGGGTTTTTTTTTTTTTGTTTTGGTCACCACAGAATAAGCTAGCTATCTAATCAACACATCTCATGTCTATCTTTAAAATATTTTGCTCCAACATATAATTGAAAAAGCAATACAAAATTTGATGTAGAGCCACGTGATGAAGATAAATGACCAAAATATTTTACCATAGCAGCATAAAAGTATAATAAACTATGAAATATTCCTATGATATTATTCTAGTTTATTATATTTATATCTCTACAGGAAATGAGCAATTGACCTATTTTATGTTATATAAGTATGCAGCAAATTCTTATGAACAAAAATAATCACAGCAGAATCTGTTTCGTGTATGTTTTATATATCTATAATGTTATAAGGTCCTTGGATGGAAATTATCACAATATTAATCACACCTTTCTCTTTGATACTTCTTTTCACTTAGTTTCTAGAACAGTACCTTCTTCTGGTTTTCCTCCAATCTTAGCAGCCACTATTATTTTTTTAAATTATTTTTTATTTTACTTTAAGGTCTGGGATACAAGTGTAGAACGTATAGGTTTGTTGCATGGGTTAACATGTGCTGTGGTTGTTTGCTGCACCTATCAACCCGTCATCTAGGTTTTAAGCCCCATATGCATTAGCTATTTGTCCTAATGCTCTCCCTTCCCTTTCCTGTAACCCCTGACTGGTCCCAGTGTGTGCTGTTCCCCTCCCTGTGTCCATGTGTTCTCATCTCCCACTTATGAGTGAGAACATGTTGTGTTGGATTTTCTGCTCCTGTGTTAATTTGCTGAGGATGATGGCTTCCAGCTCAATCCATGTCCCTGCAAAGGACATAATCTCATTCATTTTTATGGAAAAGCCACTAATTCTAAGTCTCTTTTGCTGGTTTCTTCTAATCTCCTTAAATTCTGAAGGTCTGGCTACTCCAGGCCTCCGTCCTTGGACCTATTCTCTTTTCTACATAAAATCCTCATTTGATCTTATCATTTATTTTCATGACTATAAATACCATATATACATCAAGAACTCCAAATTCATATCTCCAGTTGTGATTCTCCCCTGAACTCCAGATTTCTATATCTAGCTGACTATTTGGCATCTCCACTTTGATGTCTAACAGACATGTCAAACTTAGCATAAGCAAAACTAAATTCATAATCTTTCTCCTGGAGACCTCTTCCTTCTACAGTCTTTCTTATCTCAGTAATAGGCAATTCCATTTTTCCAGTTACTTAGGCTGAAATTCTTGGAGTCAGTTTTGGCTCCTCTCTCATTTCATACATTCAATCTGTCAGCAAATTCAGAATCCAACTACGTATTTCCCCACTGCTTTCACAATATTCTTTATTTGGATTATTGCCTTCTAACTGCACTACCACTATCTATTTTCAACACTGAGGCTAGAGTAATCTTGTTAAAATATAAAAGTCGGGTTATGCCATTCTTCTGTTTAAAACCTTCCATTTGCTTTGTATCATACTCTTAATAAACCCGAAGTCCTTATAATGACCTACAAAGCCCCACAAGATTGATCCTCCATTGACTCCTTAACTTTCTTTTGCTCTCTCCCTGGATTCAAGTTCAACCACACTGGCCTCCACCCTATGCTTTTTTTTTTAGACAGGGTCTCATTATAACCTGATCTGAAGGGTAGTGGCTAGTGGCATCATCATGGCTGACTGCAGCCTCAACCTCCTGGGCTCAAGCAATCCTCCCACCTCAGCCTCCCGAGTACCTGGGACTACAGGCATATGCTACACCATGCCCAGCTATTTTTTTTTTTTAGAGATAGGGTCTCCCTATGTTGCTAAGGATGGTCTTGAACTCCTGGGCTCAAGTGAGCTTCCCACCTCAGCCTCCCAAAGTGCTAGGATTACAGGCAGTAACCACCATGCCTAGACTCTATCCTATTCTTTAAACAAACTAGGCATCCTCACAACATAAGTCCTTAAGAGGGAAACCTTACTGTTTTCTCTGCCTGGAACACTCTTTCTCCCAGGTATCTACAGGCTTTCTGCCTCATCTCTTCTGGAAGTTTACTTGAATGTTACCTTCACAGTAAAACGTTTTTTACCAGCCAATTTAAAGATATACTGCCCCAAACTCAGCCCTTCCTATCTTTCTGTCATTCTTTACATTTCTTCATATTACTAGTCACCATCTTACATGTCACACTTACTTGTTTACCATCACTCTCTCTTCCACTAAAATATGAACTTTATGATTATTAATATTTTGTATATTTTATTCACTGCTATATCACCAGCACCTAGAGCAGTGCCTGGCGCAAAGTAAGTGATAAATGAATAATTATCAAACAAATTAATGAGTGAAGAGAGAAATGAGGGAATGAATTTTACTACAGGATATAAGAGGTATTGACCTTAAACTATCTTAGATGCTTAAAATAGTATCTCATAGTGGCTACTCATTCAGTGGATTACAATTAAATCCTGTTACTAACAGCATATATGCCAAGGCTTAACAGCCTTCATTATGTGAGAGCTATTTATATCTGACTTGCTGAGGTTTAAAGAGATTTCTGTTCCTTGCTCAGTAAAAGTGGATAGAACTAGTTAGAATGTATCATATAATTATATTATCCAGGGTCTAGTTAGAAATATAGACACCATACTATGTACTTCAACTAAAGAAACGTAATGCAGGGAACTGATCACACAGTCATTGGAGGGTAGAATGATCAAAAAGGGAAGATTGAGGCAATCCATACATTATAACTACAAGAAGGAGCTGCTACTGCTGGGGTTGGGAGAATAAAATACAGAGAGGGATAATCAAAACTAAGAAGCTTCAAGAGTATCATATAACCCAGTAATTCTACTTTTACATACATAAGAGAAATGAAAACATATGTCTACACAAAACTTGTGCATAAATGTTCATAGTATAAGTATTCATAATATCAAAAAAGTAGAAACAACTCAAATATCCATTAACTGATGAATGAAAAAACAAAACCGATATATCCATACAATGGAATACTATTCAGCCATGAAAAGGAATGAAGTACTCGTACGTGGATAAACCTTGAAAGCTTTATGTGAAGTGAAAGAAGCCAGACACAAAAGCCAAAAATTGTATGGTTTCCCTTATATGAAGTGTCCAAGATAGGCAAATCAATAGAGACATAAAAGCAGGCTAGTGGTTGCTTAGGGCTGGGGGAGAGGTGGAAAATGGGGGGAGGGGTGGAAAATGGGGGGAGGGGTGGAAAATGGGGGGAGGGGTGGAAAATGGGAAGTGACTACTGATGGCAAAAATGTTCTAAAATTAGGTTGTGTTGATAGTTGGACAACTTCGTGAGTATACTAAAAACCACCAAATTGTTCCCTTTAAATGGGTGAATTTAGTATGTAAATTATAACTCAACAAAGCTGCTTAAAATAAAAGAATATTGGAAGAGGGGGTCTTTGGATCTAGGGTGCAGACCACTGATGAAGGGCCCAAACTGGCTACTTCTGGTACCTCTGAGGAACCATGATAAAGCTGATTTGGTGAAGGAGAAAATGTTGGTGGCTGGAACCAGCTGTACTGCTGGGATAAAGGTCTATTGCCGTTAGTATGATACAGTGACAGCAAGCTAACAGGAGAAATTGTCTTTTCTTCCCCCTCTCCCTAGACTTTTGATCTCTGTCTAGCTCCCCCTACCATCAGAACTTCTCAGGAAGAAAGATGGCAAAGGAGAAATGTAGTTTGCTGAGTTCCAGTCTCAAAACAGAGTATAGAAGGGTGGATTTGAGTTATTAATGGCCTAAAAATGTATAGGATACAGACCTGTGGCACCTCAGGATCTGTGCATACCTGTTTAAACGTATGTTAAATTATTTGCAACCAAAGATTATTCTGCTTAATGATATACAGTTACCCTCTCCATAAACAAACATACTCTCATCTTCTCTTCAAAAAAGAGAAAGATGAACTCTCAACAATCATGGTAGGCATCTCTATTTGGCAATTACTCTCTTTCTGGAGAAATTTTATTTTTCTCTTAGTTTAGTTACACTTGTACCTGAATCTTCTGTAAGCCATGCAATTTCTGAATCTAAAATTATTTCAAAGTAAAACAAAGACTAAATTTTGAGGTTAACTACTACTACCAATACTTATATAAAACACTTAAATAATACTTATATAAAATAAGAAGGGAAAAGACTATAGAAAAAAGGAGTTAATATTACACACACACACACATGCATATACACATGCAAATGTACAGAACAGGAGGCAAGGAAGTAAATATAACTGAAGATGTCATTTCTATAACTGAAGGCCTATAACAGTTCTCAGTGCCTTCACTGATATTTATAAATTTCTTCTTCCATTAGTTATTCTGTATTTCTTTTCCCCAAGACAGTTAGTTGCTATTATTTTACCTGGTTGGATGGTTCTGCCTATTTTTTGTTTTGTTTTATTTCTTGGTAGGGTGGAGCTTACTCTTAACTTTCACTATCAAAAATAGAGTGTACCAGAGAGATCCTCAGAGAATCCTTTGGATTCCAGATGTAATCTACCCTGAACCTATTGAATAGAAGCAACTCAGTTTTCTCTTAGTAATCCAGATCAATCATCTCAATCAGGACACTTTATCCTTCTTTGCCTTTAGAGTCGGGAATATCAGGAGTCCAAAACAGCCAGTGCCAGTCTCAACTTCCAAATCACTGAAGCCATATCATGTTCTCTGCTTGGAACCAAGGCCCCCAAAAAAGCAGAACCCACGTAACTATTTTAAAAGCAAACGTTCTGTGAACAGGATATTAGGTGTGATGGTGAGAAGAACCACTTCCAGTTTAATCCCTTTATTCTTGGACCCATGATTTCTGCCTGTACAAGCTAGATATAGATATTGCTTGCTGATTCAAAGTGTTTTTCTGTCTCCTGTGAGATAGAGCCCAGTATTTTTATCTTGTTTAATCTCTCAACTGGACATAATTAAACCTTTAGTTGGGCTTTTCTTCCTCCTATAAGGTGATGCTTCTGGGTGATGGAGTATAAGGTAAAGTTAGTGAATTTCACAGGCATGCACTCATTGCCACACATTTTTTTTCCTGTGAACTGAGTTTTTGGTTAGAAGCAGTGATTTGTGGGGCATAATGATGGTGAATAAAGCATTCTGTGTGTGCAAGGATGGTAGTGCTGGCAAAAACATTATCGACAGGGAAGGCAAATCAATATCTTAAAGACATGTCTGCTCGAGTGAAGAGAAAACACTACTGTTGGTGACAGAAGGGATTGGTGTAATTAACCTGCTTGCCACCAGGTGGCTGGCTGGTCTTCTGGCACAATGGTGCCATACTGGTGACTTTGCCATTTGGTTTCTGCCAGTAGTAGTTTAGGCACTCAGCGGTAGCAGTTGCTATGTCAGTTTTGGTGACAGATACGGCTAGCATACAGGAAAAGGAAAGTCGCCTCTTCCTGCCTGCTCATCTTCCTCTAGTGCTTCCTATTGGCAAAACCAAATAGGAAGCTAACTGGGAAGGGAGAAATGTAGTTTAACTGAGTCCCAACCATAGCTTCACAAAGTGGAATAAAGACTGGTGACTTTAGTTCCATGAGACAATAGCTTACTAACGATCTGTACCTGGTAAGTATAATGCTCCTCTTTTGGGGCAGAAGAAACTGCATGAAGCTAGGCCTTTTACTTGAACTGAGAGTCATGAGGGCAAAACAGGATGAGCATAGGCTTTGTTGTTAAATCTCCATCCAGTAACAGAAAAGTTATGTGTGAGATGGGGCAAATCACCCGATTCCTGTAATTCTGTTTTTCTATCCATGAATGGTGAATAAAACCATCTCATACATCTGATAAATAAATTACATGAAATACACGAGGTAATATCTGTCAAAGCATTTGTTACTGAATAAATATTGTTTCCTATTGCCCAGATATTTTTAGTTTGAATCAGTGCTCACTGATTTAGTTTGGAATGACTTATTACCTTTTAACAATGGTTCTCAATGGGTTTATTTTGACCCCCAGGAGACACTTGGAAATGTCTGGAGACATTTTTGGTTGTTACAACGGGGTGGGGATGTTAATGGCATCTAGAGCATAAAGGCTAGAGGTACTTCTAAATATCATACACTGCACAGCTGTCCACCCTGGCAACAAATAGATAAAGTTCCATATATCAGTAGTACCAAAGTTGAGAATCCCTGTCCTATAGCCAGAGCCAGTATGATTACTTATACACTAAAGCTACTTTCTCAGATGGGAAGACCAAAGGGAAGTAACTTCAAAAGTGGTTAAACTGTGTTAACTGACTCCTTGCCACATTGCCTTGGTTCAGCTCCTAGCCATGCCTCTCATATGAGTTCATATGGTGCTTTTAGATTATATGGCAATAGCATAGCACAAGAGCACTTACAGAAGATAAATAGCTGCCAAACTGGCCCAGAGACCAGCCATCTTCCTTTCTAAATTTATAGCAGTCTTATCTTTTGTCTCACAGAACAAGGAATGAGCCAGCTACACATTCTCTTTCCCAGGTTAAACAACAGAGACATCTTGGATAGCTTCAGCAGCAGCAAGAAAAGCTAAAACTTAGAGAGTGTTCACTGTGTACCAGGCACTATGCTAAACACTTTGCATGCATTATCTCACTTTGCTTTTCTTCAGAGGCTTAACTTTTTTTCTTTTCTTATATTCAGCCATGGTATCAGATTGTATTGAAGTGTTAACTGTTTAAATGGTACTGCAGGGTCATTCAGAGGATGTGGGTATTAATATTTGAGAATGGTAAGTGCTGTGCAAGTATTATGCTTTGTGTGTTCTCCTTCCCTGGAAAATAAACTATCTGAAGAGAGAATTCATCATTGACTTTCAGTTATTTAGCTTGATGTGTGTTGGCTCTATATAACTGAATGAAAAACAATAACAACATCTCACGTTTTCAATTTAGAAAATTATTTTGCACTTGTCTTTTGGTCTTTATATTACACTAATCCAAAAGGAAACAACATCACAAATTCCGTAGAGGAAAGGCCAAAGCCATTGTGATTTTCTGTATGATGAAGGACTTTTCCATAAATTTTGATCACTAAATATTTGACTTTGTTATTACATAACAAATTACTATTTCTGAAAATGTGACTCTATAGGCTTCTACCTTAAGGAAAATAAAATAGAGAATCAAATTCTAGAGTAGCCATGCACACTCTCATTCACTTGGATTTGCTTTAATGGTTTTCTATACTGAAGAAATGCTTATCCTAAGCTCCAAAAAGACCTGGCTTTAGAGTCAGACATATCTTTTATGACTTTGGGTAAGCTACATAATTTTAAAGAAACTCAATAAAATGGGGATAGCAAGACTTACTTCACAGAGTCTTTAGGAGGATTGTAGAAAAACAAAGGCAGTGTGTGTAGCATATAGTTGATTCTCTATAAACACTATTTGTATTTTTATTCTGTAGCAATAAAATGGCATCTACAAGGGATCACAGTGGACATCATTACTAGTAAGATATATCACTATCATGAGTCCTTTGATATGATGCATTCTGCCAAAAATGCATGACTTAACTCCAACAGTTAGAAACATCGGATAAATCCCAAATGGGGAGCATTTTACAAAATAACCAATCAATGCTTTTCAAAAGTATTAAGATCATTAAAGATGGAAAAGCTAAAGAACTATTACACATGGAGGAGAACAGAGAGACATAACTACACACAAAGTGGGATTTTTGATGATACTGTAATGGAGAAAGGACATTAGGGAAAAAACTGGTGAAGCTTGAATAAATTTTTACATTTAGTTAATCGTATTCCAACATTAATTTCCTGTACTTGATAATTGTGCTATTGTTGCGTTAAGGTGTAAACATTAGGAAAAGCAGGAAAGTTATATAAGGGAACTCTTTATACTATTTTTTGCAAGTTTTCTATGAGCCTAAAATTAGCTTACAGTAAAAAAAGACATATCTAATAATTTGTTGAAAGATAAATACATTTATGCTTCATGTTAGTTATATTTCATTAATTTTCCCAAATAGTAAAACAAAGTCTACAAAAAAGCAATACTTTCCTTCTGTAGGGATTAAATAAACTCTTTTACTCACATAAACATACTCAAACACATATAACTGCAAGACAATTTAGAAATATATATCAAATGCCTCAAAATATGCATACATTTTAACTCTGCTATTCCAAATCTAGAAATTTATTCCAAGGAAACTACTGCTTGGAATAGATTTCAGTGTTCTTTCATAAGATGTTCAATATGTATTAGTTAAATACACAGAAATTTAGGCTTGGTGCGGTGGCTCATGCCTGTAATCCCAGCACTTTGGGAGGCCAAGGGGGGCAGATCGCTTGAGGTCAGGAGTTTAAGACCAGCCTGGCCAACATGATGAAATCTTATCTCAACTAAAAATACAAAAAATTAGCTGGGCTTGGTGGTGGGCACCTGTAATCCCAGCTACTTGGGATTGTGAGGTAGGAGAATCACTTGAACCTGGGAGACAGAGGTTGCAGTGAGCCAAGATTGTACCACTGCACTCCAGGCTGGGCAACAGAGTGAGACTCCATTTCAAAAAAATAAAAATAAATACACAAATTGTTAAAAATCCTAAAATTCATATGGAGCCACAAAAAAACCCTGAATAACCAAAGCAATCCTGAGCAAAAAGAATAAAGCTGGAAGCATCACATTACTTGACTTTAAAGTATATCACGATGCTATGGTGATCAAAACAGCATGGTACTTGCATAAAAACAGATACACAGACCAATAGAACAGTATAGAGAACCCAGAAATAAAACCACATATTTAGAGCCAACTGATTTTCAACAAAGGTGCCAAGAACGTACACTGGGGAAAGGACAGTCTCTCCAATAAATGGTGCTGGGAAAACTGGATCTTCATATGCAGAAGAATGAAGCTAGGACCCTATTTCTCACCATATACAAAAATCACCTCAAAATGGATTAAAGACTTAACTATAAGACCAGAAACTATAAAATTGCTGGCAGATAATAACACTTTAGGACATTGGTCTGGGCAAAGATTTTATAAATAATATTCAAAAGCAAAGGCAATAAATAGACAAGTTGGATTATATCAGACTAAAAACATTCCACACAGCAAAAGAAACAACACAAAGAAGAGACAGTCTGTAGAATAGGAGAAAATAATTGTAAACTGTTCATCTGACAATGGATCAGTATCTAGAATGTACAAGGAACTCAAGCAACTCAATAGCAATAAAACAAACAATCTGATTTTAAAATGGGTAAAAGGATCTGAATAGACATTTCTCAAAAGAAGACATACAAATGGCCAAGAACATAAAAAAAAATGCTCGACAGTACTAATAATCATCAAGGAAATGCAAATCAAAACCACAGTGATATATCATCTCACTCCAGTTAGAATGTCTGTTATCAAAAAGACAAAAACAAATGCTGGCAAGGATGCAAAGAAAAGACAACTGTTATACACTGTTCATGGGAATGTAAATTAGCACAGCCAGTATGAAAAACAGAATGGATTTTCTTCAAAAAACTAAAAATAGAACTACCATATGATCCAGCAGTCCCACTACTGGGTATATATCCAAAGGAAAGAAAATCAGTAGACAGAAGAGATATCTATACCCATACATTTATTGCAGTATTATTCTGTATAGCAAAGTTGTGAAATCAACCTAAGTGTCCATCAATTAATGAATGGACAAAGAAAATATGGTACATATACACAATGGAATACTATTCAGCCATAAAAGGGAATGACATCCTGCCATTTGCCGCAACATGAATGAGCCTGGAGGACATTATGCTAAGGAAAGTAAGCCAGGCACAGGAAGACTAATACCACATGTTCTCACTCATATTTGGGAGCTAAAAAAATTTAGCTCGTAGAAGAAGAGTAAAATTGTGGTTATTAGAGCCTGGGAAGGGTAGGAGGAGGAGAGGATAAGGAAAGGTCGTTTAATAGATACAAAATTACAGCTGGATAGGAGGAATAAGCACTATTTTATCCAGTGCTATATACGTTATATAGCACTAGGTAAATATGGTTAACAATGTATCGCATATTTTCAAATAGCTAGAAAAGAGGTTTTGAATGTTCCCATTACAAAGAAATACTAATTGTTTGAGGTGATGGATATGCTAATTACCCTGATTTGATCACTACACATTGTGTATATGTATCAAGATGTCACACCATACCCCGTAAATATGTGCAATTATTACATGTCAACTAAATTTAAAATTAAAAAATATTGGTTAAATAATTGCATATTTTGAAATTCCTCAATAAAGATGTCTTCACAGGATGATTTTTCATAATATGAAGAAGAAACAGCCTAAATCTGTGTCAAACAAAAAAAATCGAATAAGTAATGGTAGATTCCACACAATGGAATCGCTTTCAACTATTAAAAATGTTGATGTAGAGATTTATTGACAAGGAAAGATGCTCAGAATATATTGCTGATTGAAAAACATCAGGTTATGAAATCTCATTTTTGTTAAAACTATGTACTTAAAAATATAAAAGGATATATTGAAATGTTTTCACTGATTATCTCTGAATGATGGAATTTTGCATGCATAACTATGTTAAAATTAAAGTTTCAGGCCAGACAAGAAATTGCAATATGAGAGTTTAAAATGAGTCAGCTAAATCACCATAAGTGATTTTAAATGAAATGAGTTCATTTCATTTAAAATCTTGTTCAAGGACTCTTGGACCCCTCAGCCATATCAAGGCTATAAAAAAGCATCAGAGACAGGAGTTTGTAAAGGAGATTGCTGAAGACATTTTTTTGGAGATAGCTGCTGCAGTGTTGTGGGTCCTCACTTCCTTTAGAGATAGAGTGAGAAGGGGTTACCTTCTAACTCCATCCTAGTCAGGGGACCATAAAGGAAAGCACTGATAAGAGTTTGAAATGTGTTTCCTGCTGTTGGGAGATGTGGAGACTGGTATCTGACTCTTGCCTGAGAAAGCCACAGAAGACTGAGGACTGAAGCCAGACTGCTACCCAGAAATGAAAAAGAAGGTGAAGCAAGGGCTGTAAAACTGGATTGTTTCCAAAGCTAAGAGAGGGCTTCTGTGTTTGGATGACCTGAATTTCCAGTCTGTGAGATAGCACATGCAAGTAGGAGTATTTCTTGTGGACCAGATTTGGGCCACAAGAAAATGAACAAGCCACTTTGGGAGTGTTATGGGGGGGACTCCAATATGATGGCTCAGGAGATCTAAGCAAAAAGAGATTGGAGGGGCACCACAAAATGCTCAGCATCTAAGGGAGAAATAAGATGTATCCTTTACTCAAAGGACTCAGGACAGAGTGAACCAGCAGGGAAACACTAAAGAGGACTTTGCATGTCCCAGGACATAGTTTTAAACATCTTTGAAGCTCAGTGAGTATAATGATTACTTAAGGTATTATAAGATTAAATATGAGCATCTTCCTTTTCTCCTCTCTCTCCACATCCAGCTGATTCTAAAGGAGTCAGGTTTTAGTATGGCCCATGTGTCTTATAATATGCATTTATATACACTTTATTTTAGCCAAAAGGTGGAAAAGCAATGACATATATTTATCTGAAGAGTGACAATATATTAAAGCTCAAATTTAAAATCAGAATTGAGGCCCCAGATAGAAGCCTTGGTGTTTGAGTGTTTGTTGTTTTCTTGTAAGTCACTCAGATTACGTTAGTACTAAGGATAGTATGAATTAGGATGATCCCTTCAGATAAGTATGGACATAGCATCCATCAGAGCAGTTAAGTTTCAGCAGGAATATATGACATGCTCTGAAATGAAGGCTAAAAGCTAGTTGCACTTTTGTTACCTGATAATAGAATAAATATTAATTACAGAGGAGGTTCATATTCTACAGAGGAGATCTAAAAATATATGTAGAAAGAACTCAAATACATGAATTAGTATTTTTTTTCCCCAAGACCATGCTCACTGGAGAAGATTAGAGCATTGGAATTGAATTTCTAAAAAAAAAAGTTGCCTTTCTTTTGGAAAATGTGGAAAATCTTTTGTTGGAGCCATCCTTGTTTCTCTTCTCCTTTAATTCCCATTTGACTCATTCTACTACATCTTGACTATGTCTCCATGATGATTATGCTCCAGTCAGCATGATATTACTTCAACAGCTGTACTAATTTTCATTCATAAAACCCACTCCCACTGCTATTCCAAGCAGAGCATGCCTATGACTCTGGTGAAGCACTGATGTCTCCTAGGAAGATTCAATATGTACTTTCTGCATCATGGGCTAACTTATTTGAATTGGTCTTTCATTTTTGTTGAGGAAGAAAATGACAACTACATTTTTTTTTTAGGGGAGCTAGGCATGCTCTTGCTTTAAACACTGGGAAATGCAGTGCCTCTAATTTATTTCAATAAAAAGATGTAACATCATTGTACTATGTTCCCTCCCCACATGCAACTCAAAGCATGTTCAGAGAGCAGGACACTCCACTCAACTAACTGCTAGATATACTGACGCTACCTTCCTTCTATAGAAGGCAATGACTGATGCCCACTGCCCACTGAATGCCTGTGCCTGGAATGCTGACTTTATTACACCCTGCCAACACACACACACACACACACACACACACACACACACACACACCCCAGTTCCCATTGAGTTCTGTGCTTATCAAGTGTCATTGCATTTGCTTTTTCACCTGTTTATGCCACTTTTGTTTGTCATAGTAATTTCACAATTTAATAAAGAAAATTGCTTTATAAAGAAATTAAGCTGGGTACTTTGGAAAAAGTCTTGTAAAGCCAAGCTGTTCAGCCATTGCTGTCAAAAAGTGTGGGGGAAGATCAGTTGAGGCCAAGAATTTGAGGCTGCAGTGATCTAGGTGACAGAGCAAGACCTTGTCTGTAAAACTAAAAAAAGAAAATTGTGGTGGACACAACTAAAACATTAAGGGGATTTGTAAAAACTGGAAACGTTCTGCACCTTGAATGAATTTGCAAGCAGCATCAAATTCTCACTCCACTTAAGACTAAACTAAACAAGAAACTTTAGTAAAACTACTAAGCAAAGCCATTTGAACTTTGGCAGAATTCTGCTAAAATAAAAATCATAGCCTCATATGGAAAGGATTGGTAAGTGCATGTACATTGATGAGCTGTTATTTAAAGTAGTTTATTAAAATGGGAATTATTTTTATGATTCCCTACTTTAACTGACTTTTTCAATTTAACAACCAGGTTCCAGTCGTCAGTGAATTAAAGAGAAATCCACTCTCTGACCTACCGCAGGGATTGACAAACCACAGCCTGTGGGTCAAATCCAGCCTGTCCCCTGTTTTTGTATGACCCATAAGCTAAGAATATTTTACATGTCTAAATGTTTGAAAAACAATCAAAAGAAGAATATTTTGATATATATAAAAGTTATATAAAATGCAAATTTCTATGTCTATAAATAAGCTTTTATTGAAATACAGCCATGTGCATTCTTTTAAGTATTGCCTATGGTTGTTTTCAAAGCTACAATAGCAGAGTGAGCAGTTGTGACAGAAACTACATGGCCACAAAGACAAAAATATTTACTCCCTGGTGCTTTACAGAAAAAAGTTTACTGACCTCTGATCTAGAGCATTATGGAGAACTTTCTTCCCTCCCTTCTATTTTCCTCTGGTTTGGTGGCCGGGGGGGGGGGGGGCGGCATTAAAGGTCACCTTCCCCCCACAAGGTCAACTGGAAAAATATTGCCTGCCTTGGGGCTAGGAGGC
>CAUYLG010005301.1:0-109348 GCA_963573385.1 Cacajao melanocephalus | reverse complement strand
ACACTCCCCAAAGCAGAGAAAATAATATGATGAGAACTAATTTTTAACAATTACACATTTCTGTCATTCTTCTCTCAGCCGCCTCATACACATACATTGTTTTTTTTTTTTTTTTTTTTTGAGACAGCGTCTCACTCTGTTGCCAGGTGCCAGGCTGGAGTGCAGCGGCACAATCTCGGCTCACTGCAACCTCTACCTCCCGGGTTCAAGCAATTCTCCTGCCTCAGCCTCCTGAGTAGCTGGGACTGCAGGTGCATGCCACCATGCCCAGCTAATTTTTGTATTTTTAGTAGAGATGGGATTTCACCATGTTGGCCAGGATGGTCTCGATCTCTTGACCTCGTGATCCGCCCACCTCAGCCTCCCAAAGTGCTGGGATTACAGGCGTGAGCCACTGCGCCTGGCCTACACATACATTTTTAAGGCAAATTCCTGACTTTGTGTCATTTCACTCCTAAATATATCCTTGAGGTGCCCCAGCCATCCTTGGTGCATGGTGGGGAATAGGAGTGGGGAGAGGGATGGGGGCATTCTGCTTCAAAGATGTGGATGACTGGTCCTGGAATGGGACCCGGGTCCAGGGCCTCTGGAACTGGTCTTTACAAACATCCCGTAATGCACCTGGAGAGCAGGGAGTTAGGGGTAGCTGTGGGAGAAGTCTACCTTGGAATCTTATCTTGGAATCGAACGCCAGCATGAAGAACATCACCCAGCCCTAGAAACGTCCAAGTGACATGCTCACAATGACAGAGAGCTGGAGGCAGCCACCAGTGCCCCCTCCCTGCCCTCCTCTGCCAAAGAGAGGCCCTGCTGTCTCTTTCCACATGAGCGGCTTGCAGGAGGGGCCTATTAAGAGAACTACTGCTGCAACTTCAGAAAGGTTAAAATGTGACCCGCCCCCCCTGAAAAAAAGTGTCTTCAATTAAGAGAGCAAGGTGTCTATAGCCATACCACCATGAACGTGCCTGATGTTATCTGATCTCAGGAACTAAACAGGATCTGGCTCGATTAATACTTGGATGGAAGAAAACAAGATGTGCCCATTTTAAAGACAAGCCTCAGAGAAATAAAAAATTTCTCAGCCATCAGGTGACAGAGGTGGCTCTGCTCCAGTGATTCCCTCCCCGCTTCCTCACCCCGTCTTCCTGGTTCAAGGTTAGCTCCCAAAACGCATTCCCGGGAGGAAACAGTTCTGGGTGACTGAGTCACTGATCAGCCTGGTTTGGGTTTCATAAAACGCCGTGCTGGGAACACTGAGTCAGTACTTCTCTCAAGTTTCCAGTCCAGAGACAGGAGGAGAATGCTAAAAGCTTGGATATGCAAACGAACATGTGGACGGACTTCCTCTAGAGCTTCGACCTCCAGGCGAATTCTTTATTCCCTGTAGAAATGCATTTTCATTTCTGCTTACTGGATGAAAAAGGAGGAAAGATTTTTCCAGACGATGAAGCTTAGGAACGAAAGTCTCCATGGGAAATGTACTTTTCTGGAAGCAAGTGTTGGCTAAACAAGGACAATGTTGACTAAACACGTGTTCCCCTCACCCAAAAGAATAAAGTCAGAGAATCCCTCAGCTCCAAATTGCAGGGGCAAATGGGTCTCTTGGAAGTTCGTGCTTCAGCTTTCTCCTACCCAGCCCCACGCCTTACGCAAGGTGCGGGATGGTCTCAGGAGGACACCAGGAATGTGAGTAGGAAGGTGGGAAGCAACCTCTCCTCTAAGATAGAAAAACAACTGTGATGGATGGAACAAAGCATGTGGTGTAGACACAAGACCCTGAGCTAGCCCTGGGGAGGGGGAGAGAGTAGCTCTGCAGCCCTTACCCTCATGAAGCCCTGGGCACCGAGAGGGGCTGTTACAGAACCGAAATGGGGTCCACTTGCTAGGTGAGTAAAACCCGACAGCCACGCTATGGTTTCACAGCAATAAAAAAGGTGTTCATTTGCAGGGCACCAAGGAAGGAGGACTGGGAATCTACTGCTCAAATCCTGGCTTCCCTGATGGCTTGCAGGTGAAGGTGTTTAAAGGTAAGGGTAGGCCAGGCGCAGTGGCTCACACCTGTAATCCCAGCAATCTGGGTGGCTGAGGCAGACAGATCACTTGAGGTAGGGAGTTCGAGACCAGCCTGTCTAACATGGTAAAACCCTGTCTCTATTAAAAATACAAAAATTTGTCAGGTGTGGTGGCATACACCTGTAGTCCCAGCTACTCGGGAGGCTGAGGTGGGAGAATCTCTTGAATCTGGGAGGCAGAGGTTGTAGTGAGCTGAGATCACGCCACTGCCCTTCAGCCTAGGAAACAGAGCAAGACTGAAAATAAATAAATAAATAAGTAAATAAATAAATAAAGGGGTAAATTTAGAAGAGCAGAAGCCACCCGCAAAATCAGAAATCAGACATGGAGGGTACACATTGGTTTGGGCCTAAAAGGGCAGGGGACTCTTTATGGGAGGAGCTTACAAGTCATAGGTGGATTCAAAGATTTTCTGATTTGCAATTGGTTAAGGAAGAGAAGCTTTGTTTAAAAATTGGGGGTCAGCAGAAAAACACGTTAACTGCCTAGGGGACAGGGTTGACTCCCACCAAGCCTCTCAGGAAGAAACTTAGAACAAAGAACACGGTGGTCAGAGTTCTGTCTGCAGTTCCCCCTTCTCTGAGGTCTACCCGCCAGCGAATCCCACAGGGGTCTGTGGTGGGGTCTGGGAGTGTGAAAGACAACTCAGGAATGTATGTTGAGATGTTATCTTTAGTTTCTGTAGAGAAACCAAAAATCTCTGGACTGATTTCCTCGGCTTTAGGTTATGACTGCTTTCTTGCTGATTTCTCAGGGCTACCTGGGTGCCTGGAATTTCCTTTCAAGGAACTCAGGAGTTTTCTTTATTTTCATGCTTGGGGAGGCTCATTAGGCCCCCGAGAGGGGGGTTCCTTCCCCATCTCAGGGATAAAATGCAATGAAGATGTTGCTCAGGTATGCTTGGGGAAGATAGGCTAGGAGAGCTGGGTGCCATCTTTAAGGAGAATTCTGAGTACATTAAGTGTTGGAACCCTTGATGGGACCTTGAGGTTTTGAATGAAAAGCTCAGTGTAGGCCGGGTGCGGTGGCTCATGTCTGTAATCCTAGCACTTTGGGAGGCCGAGGCAGGCAGATCACCTGAGGTCAGGAGTTTGAGACCAGCCTGGCCAACATGCTGAAACCCCATCTCTACCAAAAATAAAAGAATTAGCCAGGTGTGGTGGCACGCGCCTATAGTTCCAGCTACTCAGGAGGCTGAGGCAGGAGAATCACTTGAACCCAAGAGGCAGAGGTTGCAGTGAGCCAAGATCGTGCCACTGCACTCTAGCCTGGGCAACAGTGTGAGACTCCGTCTAAAAAAAAAAAAAAAAATGGAAAAGAAAAGCTCAGGCATTAGCTCTGTGTGCCCACTGACTTTCACTAAACAGACTGCAGCCCAGGCTGCTGCCACGTGACTGCACCCCCTTTCCCTGTGCTCCCTCCTCACCCACTCCACGCAGGAGGCCCTTCACTCTCATGGTCAGCTCAGGCCCCACTGTCTACTCCTGATGAAGGCTCTTGAGGGCTGTCTTCCAAGCTGTTGATAATCTGACAATGAATAGCCAGGCTGGAGGTTGGATGCCGAATCCTTTCAAATGCTGTGATAAGGCCTGGCATGCGTCAGCACTGTGTCCTTTTGTTTTCAATCACCCTGACACTGCACAGGCAGCTGGAGAGGGATGGGTCTGTGGATGACGCCCCGCAGAGCGATGCCAAGATAATGCAGCCACCGGGGCCGAAGGGTGAGTTTCCTGGGCCCTGTGTGCAACTGGGTCACTATTTTTAGCTGGACCCAGTTACATACAGGGCCTGGGAAACTTAAGAGTTGGACTTTAGTTGGACTCCCATCGAAAATGTCAAACAGGGAAAATGAATATGGGTTTGACTGAGAAGAAGCCAGAGGTAAAGGTTTCATTCCATCTCTCTTACAGACTCACCCTGGGACCCGGAAAATGCCTTTTCTGGGTTCTGGCCCCAGGCTTTCCTACGTGAACAGCTGACATTCTATGGATCAGAGACTACCACTAGTCCAGGGAAAAGCGACTCAGCCCTAGGAAGCCAGCAGGTTGCTGGAAAGTTCTTGCAGGTGTCTGTAACACTGAGGTTTGCACCAAGCTCTCGTGTTCTTGCCCGTGAGAATCAGAAAAAGTGGCCAGGTGCAGTGGCTTACATTTGTAATCCCAGCATTTTGTGAAGCCAAGATGGGAGAATCACTAGAGCCCAGATGTTCAAGATCAGCCTGGGCAACATAGCAAGACCCCATCTCTAGTGCCTGTGGACCAAGCTACTCCGGAGGCTGAGGCAGGAGGATTGCCTGAGCCCAGGAATTCAGAGATTGCAGTAAGTCACGATGGCACCACTGCCCTCCAGCCTGAGCAACAGAGTGAAAATCTGTCTCTAAAATATAAAATAAATAAAAAGTTTAAAAGTTAAAGAAGCAGAAAAGGGAAATGTTTAGCAGGGTCACATCTGACACAGATTTGAACGTGCTGGGGAGCCCCACCTGCCACCACTCCATCAGCCAGGCCCATCTGTCCATCCCTGCAGCCTCAGGACCCCCAAATCTAGAGAATCTCAGGCCGTGGAAGCTGCATAGGACCCAGGACTGGAAGAGAGATCAGGAAGGCAACTCCCTCATCTCCCAGCTCACTGATGGAAAGTCAAACTCTGTAAGGTAGTTTTCAGAGATTTATTATCAGCCAGTATGAGTGACCACAGCCCAGAAAACACAGTCTTAAAAGGTTCTGAGAGAGTACACCCAGGACAGTTGGATCACAGTTTAGTTGCAGGCAGGAGTTGCCAGTGAAGACATAAATTAATACATGGAAGGTATACTTTGGTTCAGCCCCAAAGGGGGATGTCTTGAAGCAGGGGCTTACAGGTCATCAGTGGGTTTAGAGAGTCTTTAATTTGTAATTGATTAAAGGAATAGAGCTTTGTCTAGAAATTTGGAGTTAGCAGAGAAGAATGTTTTAAGTTAGGGAAGTCTGTTACCCAAACCACTGGGTCAGAGTGACCTGTAGGGGTACATGACTTACCTCCTATCTGGCACAGCCTTCAGTCCTGTTTATAATTGGTATCTTATTGTCACAAAGGGTCTGTTCTATCATTTATTTATTTATTTATTATTTGAGATGGAGCCTCGCTCTTGTGGCCCAGGCTGGAGTGCAGTGGTGTGATCTTGGCTCACCGCAACCTCTGCCTCCCAGGTTCAAGCGATTCTCCTACCTCAGCCTCCCGAGTAGCTGGGATTGCAGGCATGACTAATTTTTTTTTTTTTAGTAAAGGCGGGGTTTCTACATGTTAGTTAGGCTTCCAACCTCAGGTGATCCGCCCATCTCAGCCTCCCTCTGTCAGTCTTATGATCTCTATTTTAGCGTGAATGCTGGGCAGTGGTTGTGTCTGAACTCCAGAAGGGAGGGGGTGTAATGAGGCATGTCTGGCCTCCCTTCCTGTCATGGTTAGGAACTCAGTTTTTAAGATTTTTCTGGGGTCCCCTAGGCCAAGAAGGGGTATTCAGCTGGTAGCGGTTTAGGATTTTATTTTCAGTTTACTGAGAGCGATTGGTGGAAATGCCTCCATGACTCCGATGGCTTGGACGGGAATCGTGTCTCTCAATCTCTTTCTCAACACTCAAGGTAGAATTCTCCAAAAATACGTATGATGCAATCCCTACATATGTTCTCAACTTATACTTATTAATTCTCACATATAACATATGCTGCAGGTGTGACAAGAATGTCAGCTCAAGATAGCCCGGTTTTTACTCATCTGCAATGAAGGGCGCTCATTGGTGGAGTGGGGGAAGGATTTAACTGCGGAATGTTGAATGATCATGTGAATAAATCATATAGAGGACCAGAATAAGTTATATGGTGATGAGACAACTTAATCAAGGCCATTCTTCAGTAAAGCATTTGGAGGGAATGCTGTCAAATGTGGCTGCAGTGAAGTGATGTATCATGTCCCTGGTTCTGCTTATAACTGTTTTTGAAAGCTTCTGCTGCTGCCTTTTTTTTTTTTTTTTAATTTGTCTCCTTCCCTGAGAAAGTGAAAGTTTCCTGTTTTATGTTTCAGTTTTAGAGAGGGGTCTTGCTCTGTTGGCCAGGCTGGAGTGAGGTGGCATGATCATAGCTCACTGTAGCTTCTAACTCCTAGGCTCAAGTAATCCTCCCACCTCAGCCTCCCCAGCAGCTAGAACCATAGGTTTGTGCCACCATACCCAGCTAATTACTTTATATTATTTTTTGTTAAGGTGGGGCCATGTTGCCTAGGCTGGTCTGGAACTTCCGGCCTCAAGCAATCCTCCTCCCGCCCTGGCCTCTCCAAGTGCTGCGATTACAGGCATGAGCCACAGTACCTACTCGAAAGCTTCTTAAATCAGATCTGGGCCAGAACTGGACTTCCAAAATGTGAGAACTAATACAGGTTTTATCAGGCTGCCAGCTGAGGGGACTTTGCTGAATTTGTGGTCTTAAGACCCTGGGAGTCACAGCTTTCCTCTCTGTCAGCCCTCCACCCAAGACTCCTGACCTCTGCTGTTTCTATGGCCCAGCAAGACTTTAAATCTGCACCAACCTTTCACTTCATCTCCTCCTATCATCCCTTCCCTCACTGAGCTGTTGGTATTTCTTCTTGGCCCAGTATCCCCTACAAATTGTCAGTTTCTGAAATGTTTCCCCCTCTTCCCGGTGAAACACCCATCTCCCCTAAAGTCAGGCTTCTCCCTGTCTCCCTCACACTGTCTCTCAAAACACACCCCAAACCAACCAGTGTTCTGCCCCTCCCCTAATTCATGCTGCCCCTACCAGTGCCACCATCTCCACCCAGTGGCCAGGAAAAACCTGGAGTCAGCAGTGGCTTCAGTCTCTTTCCACATCATTTGCAGCCTATCAGCATCACTGGCGAAGTTTCTGTCCAATCCAACCACTTCCATGGCTTCGATGTAGCTCTGTCCTGCCTCAACTGGATGGCTGCAGTGGCCTCTGGACGGGTCTTTCTGCTTCCTCCATTGTGGCTGAGGCTACTCTGCAAACAGCAGCCAGGTGGATTGCTGTGCATCCTTTGGATAAAAGCCAGGCCAGCACCAGGTGCAGTGGAAACTCTAGGGTGATGTTCTCCAAAGACCAGCGGTATCACCAAAGGCTCATGCTAAAATGCTGATTCCCATTCACAAGCCCATCCCTGCAAGTCAGAGTGGCAGGGGGAGGGGTGGGAATTGTTGTTTCAGAAGCTCCCAGGTGATTTTTCTGCACACCAAATGTTGAGGACCATGGAGGATTCCGATAGGTGAGGAGGAGGGATGTTGGAAGGAAGGAACTGGAAGTTGCCCTCCGTCCTTGCGGCCACTGAACAAAGCTGGAATCTAAGCTTCTGGGCTGGGACTGAGAAGCAGCTGAGGGTCAGGAGCCCAGCATCGAACATCCAGCCCTGCCACTGCCTGGATGTGCGGACTCCAGCTGAGGGACTCTCTTCGAGAAACCCAGGATCCGTGTCACAGAACAAGATAATGACCTCTGCCTGGCAGGGCTGCCGTGTGGATTAATACCTTTGCAGTTTACCCAGCACTTAGCATAGGTGCTAAATGCCTCACAAACATGGGCATCATGGTAATTAGTGGTGTGTCTTCTGAAAACGTCAGTGATTTTCTGGTTGATGGATTTATATTACTTGAAGGCCAGCGGGGTTTCCCTGTGGAATGTGTCGCTGATTCCCAAGTAACGTTATTTTCTGTTACCTTCTCCTTACACACACACCCCTAACACACATATGTGCACATGTACTCGCACACATACACCCACCTAACTCACACACACCCAGCACACATATATACACACATACACCCACTTAACACACACACACCCCTAATGCACATATAAACACATACACACACATACACTCACCTAACTCACACACCCAGCACACATATATACACACATACACCCACCTAACACACACACCCCAACACACATATAAACGCACACACACACACTCCTAACACTCATATATACACATGTACCTGCACACACACACATGCCTAACTCACACACCTAGCACACAGACATTCACACATAGCACTGTCTAACATATACACACCTAGCACACATATATACACACATAACATACACCTACCTAACACATACACCACAACACACATATAAACACATAAACACACATACACCCACCTAACTAACAGAACCCAACACACACACATACACCCGCCTAACTCACACATGCACCTAGCACACATATGCACGTGCACATTCACACACAGAACTGTCAACACACACACACTTAGCACCCATATATACACACATACACCTACCTAACACACACACACCCAACACACATATACACATACACCCACGTAACACACACACCCCTAACACATACACACACACATACACTCACCTAACTCACACACACACCCAACACACATATAGAGACATACACACATACACCCACCTAACTCGCACCTACACCCCTAACACACATATAAACACATACACACACACACCTAACTCATACACGCACCTAGCACACACATATAAACATATACAATTACATCCACCTAACACACACACATACCCCAATACACATCTAAACACATACACACATACACCCACCTAACTCCACTCACACACATTCCTAACACACATATACACATACATGCATACACTCACCTAACTCACACACACACCCAGCACACATATACACATGCACATTCACACACACCCTACCTAATTCACACACACACACTCCTAACACACATATATACACATATACCTGCACATGCACACCCACCTAACACATACACCTAGCACACACACACACGCCCCCACACCTCACACACACCTATCCACGAGTCCTGTCTTAGTCGCTGTGGGACTCCCGCTGTGCCCAGCACTGTGTGTGGTGGGGAGGGCTTGGCCAGTGTCTGGAGTGGGAGGTGCTGGCCCATGAAAGCCTGGCGCTCTGCTTACTTCTCTTTAACTCCTCAGGGAACTGGAAATCCTGCTTTCCCCTTTCCAGGGCTTCCTAAGTGCAGCGAGTCCTGCTACCTACTTAGGAATCGGCTGGTCTTGTTCTTCTGACAATAGCTTGCTCTAGGTCATTTTGGGGCTCCAAATAGAATATTTCCTTGTTTTTTGGCAGGAAGGGGTATTTCACTTTTTAAATCAGCTTTCTGAAGTATGATCTCCATAGAACCAGCTAGGAGTGTACAGCGCAATGATCTTGACAGATGCCAGCATCCGTGGAACTACTGCCACTAACGACACTTCAAAGCATTCCATCAAGCCCAGAACACCCCTGATTCCCCAAAGCATCTCCTTCAATGGCAGAACCAGCAGAGATTCAGTGGTCACAAAGTGAGCCAGGCAGCCTGGGTCTGGCTCCTGGCCATTAATTTTAAATAATTTACGTTTAACTTGGAACCCATCTAATTCACACACACATACTCCTAACACTCATATATACACCTGGCCGTATTGGACAGTGCAGGAGGAATAAACTCACTAGCACATCCCTCTGGGGGACCTACTGTGTGTCTCCCTCCAAGCCGAGCATGTGGGAACAGAGAGCAGCGTCCCTGCCACAGGGGGTGGCAGTCTGCTTGTGAGATATTTTATTTTCTTGAAACAAATGAAAAAGACAAAAGGATGCATGGTGTAAAAACTGGTTGTTAGACTAAAATAAAAAACTACTGGTGGACAACACAGCACAGAGTGGTCTCTGTCCCGGCCACATGCATGCAGTTCCAGGGCTTGGCTTCAGACCCAGATGTCCACATCCGGCCCTGCCTACTCCACAAAGGTGGACAGAGCTGCGGTCCTGCAGCTGGCAAAAGGGCTTAGGGCAACCGGAATGCTCCAGTGGGGCGTTGCAGCCTTTAAGAGAAGGTGAGCGTGGTGGCTCACACCTGTAATCCCAGCACTTTGGGAGGCCGAGGCAGGTGGATCACCTGAGGCTGGGAGTTCGAGACCAGCCTGACCGACGTGGAGAAACCCCATCTCTACTAAAAATACAAAATTAGCCAGACGTGGTGGCGCATGCCTGTAATCCCAGCTACTCAGAAGGCTGAGGCAGGAGAATCGCTTGAACCCAGGAGACAGAGGTTGCAGTGGTGAGCTGAGATCACGCCATTGTACTCCAGCCTGGGCAACAAGAGTGAAACTCTGTCTCAAAAAAAAGAGAAGGTGGGAACCACCGCATTTGCTCTGCCCTGGATCTCAGCCCCCTGTCTCACACACATAATAGTCTCAGGAGCTTTCTTACCTAGACAGTAGGAAGCTTCTCAACGTATCAGTGGTGAACGCCCAGCAGGTCTCTGGAATTTTTTCATCTTGCAAAACAAATTCTCTACTCATTGAACACAGTACGCTTGATTGAGAGAGTAAATTGTATGTGTTTTTGCTGACCTCTTTCTGAAGGAGGATATTTGTCTCGATTTGTATTTGAATTCTTCCTCTATGTTTACATTTTGTATGAGATTGAATTCATGTGTATGTGAACTAAAATTAAATGACAAAGTCAAACTACAAAAAAGGAGATATTTGTATTTAAATGGACAATAGCCGCCCCATAATCACACCTTGTGCCCCCATAGGCTGGCATGAGGAAATCAACCAATTATAAGCAGAGACTTGGAGTCAAGGTCCCTGCTCCACCCCTTCTTTAGCGTCTCTCTGCCTCAGTTTCCTCATAGAAAAATGAAAGCCCGCACTTCATAGAACCATGGTGATGATTTGCTCAGTAAAGTACTTAACACAAGGTCTGATGCAGGTAAAAATTAACGCGTATCTAACGTTTACTATATTCCAGCCACAATGTTAACTTGTTATAGAAACCTCAACCCTGCCAGGTGGATGTGATTATTAGTTGGACTCTCAGAATGAGAAAACTAAGGCATATAATTAAATTGCCTGGCGCTAATAAGTAATTGCACTGGGATTAAGACTCAGGGACCCAGATTCCAGTGCTAGAGTTAAGTACCTGCATTTGTTTCCTAGGTCTGTGTAATAAAAATTGCTTATTTGTTTATTTGAGTAAGGGTCTCTTCTCTTTTGCCCAGGCAGGAAAGCAGTGATGCAATCCCAACTCACTGCAGTCACAGACTCCTGGACTCAACAAACCTCCTGCCTCAGCCTCCCAAGTAATTGAGATTAAAGGCGTGTGCCACAACCCTGGCTTTTTTTTTTTTTTCCAATTATTTGTAAAGATGGTATCTTGCTTTTTTTGACACAGGCTGGTCTCGAACTCTTGGGTGCAAGCGATCTTCCCACCTTGGCCTCCCAACGTGCTGGGATTCCCAGCAGTAGCCACTGTGCCCAGCCAGGAATGAATTTTCTCACAGTTCTGGATGGCGGAAGTCTGAGATCATGGTGTTGGCTGGGCTGGGTCTCTCTCAGGCCTCTCCCCAGCTTCCAGGTGGCCATCTCCTCTCTCTATCTTTGCTTGTCTTCCCTCTGTCCACAGCTGTGTCCAGATTCCCCTTTCTCATAAGGACATCAGTTATGTTGGATTAGGGCCCTCCCTCCTGACCTTGCTTTAGCTTATCCTCTGTCACTTAACCCTTAACCTCAGTAAGGGTCCTGTGTCCAAATGTGTTCACATTCTGAAGTCCTGGGGATTAGGACTTTGAAGGGGTTAAAACAGGCTCTTCTGGCATATTGACGATTTCAGCTAGACTCTTGAGAAACAGCAGGTGCAAAACGATCACATTGACCTCCATGCCGTACCTTGAGATGAAATTCCCATGTGAAAGATGCCTTCCCTACCCTAGATGGGAAAGTAACATCCTTATCTTCAAGAGCGGAAAGTCCAAACAGAGAGCACGCTGTGTGTACCTGGTAGCATCGCTCCGTCCCTAGGCCTCCCTGCGGACTCCACATAGCTCTGCACATAGCTCTGCTCTTTGTCCCATCCAGTCCCTGAGTAACCGACTCTAACTGCTTCTGTGGGTCCTCATGTCTGCAGGAGAGCTCCCATGCTCTGTAAATCCTGCTTTATGCTATTCTCCTGTTAGTCTAGGTTACGTCCATTTAATTCTCAGACCCAGCCGGGACCCTAAGAGGATGGAGGTGGCGTTTTTCCACCCCTACAACTTTACCCTATCACAATTCAACCCTAACAGTTTCTTTCTCTGGAGGGGCTCCTCCAGCATGAATTCCTTTAGGGGTAGGAGCCTCATACCCCAGTCTCCCAGTGAGGTCCACCTGGGATTGGCTGGAGGGAGCTCCAAAGTCAAGTGGTGTCAGGAACAGGGAAACATAAATCTCATATCCAAGCGCCACTGGGAGGCATCAGAGCAAGCCACGCACACCCAGGTGAATGAAGGGCAAGGAAGCCTTCCTGCAGGAGGTGAGTTTGGCACAAGGGGCACGTTTTTGGGCCCTGACTGGATGATCTGCGTTTCAAACTGGACTTTTGAAAAACACACTCCTATCATAGAAAGGCCTGCGGGTTTGTTTTAATCACGTCTCAAAGCTACGCTAGATGTTCGCAGCCCGGTTTAACCTAATAAAAAAAAGTAATTACATCATATTACAGATAATTTGATTGTGACTGAGACAATAATTGAGTTGAAACACTTATTATAACAGACATATCAGATTGGCAAGCAGGAAGCTCGGCTTAAATACAAGCAGTGTTGAGAGTGGAATTAAAGGATTATCAATGCAGTTAATCCAATAGTAATTATTTTCTGAACTTAAATTCCTTAGTAGCGAGGACACAATTATATCTACAAACATTCATAAGAAAATAATTACTCCACATTCCACTGAAGCAGCAGTCCATAAAAGCCCCGATACAGCTCTCCAGGAAGCAGGGCTCTTTCCATCAGACGCTCACAGCCGATGTCGGTACTGAGAAAAGGGCTCCCAGGCAATGAAAGACCCACCAGGCAGCCTTGTCTTAGGATGGGCTTTCCAAGGGCGATCGCTCTGCCTGCCTGACGCCCAGGCCCACCGTGAATATGACCACCCTGGCAGGCCGACACTTAAATGCCCCAGAGGATGGACTTGCACATCTTTGTGTGTTTGTTTGTTTCTTTGTTGAGACTGTGTCTTGCTCTGTCATCCAGGCTGGAGTGGGTGGCGCGATCTCGGCTCACTGCAACCTCTGCCTCCAGGGTTCAAGCAATTCTCCTGCCTCAGCCTCCTGAGTAGCTGGGACTACAAGCTCCCGCCACCACCCTGGGCTAATTTTTGTATTTTTAGTAGAGACGGGGTTTCACCATGTTGGAAAGGCTAGTCTCGAACTCCTGACGTCCTGACCTCGTGATCCATCCACCTCAGCCTCCCAAAGCGCTGGGATTACAGGCATGAACCACCGCGCCCGGCAAACACGCACATCTTTTGTTCACAGACTGCAGTCTGCAGCCTCCCTGCTCACTCCCTGGGCCACCCACCCGCCCCGCTGGGCTGGCAGCCTTCCTGTATCGTCCAGGGGCCAGGGCCCACTTTGTCAATCCTCTCCTTTGAAGACCCTTGTCTTTCTGCCTCGCCTGCCTCAGCCAGACCCACCGACAGATGTAGGGGTGACCTGACGCTGGGTCCCAGAGCTGCTCAGGAACCTCTGTGCCCTGTGCTTTCCCCCACTCTCCCTGGCCATTGGCTCACCTGTGGAGTTTTCCCCTCTCTAAACCAACTCCACTCCCACTCCAGATCCTCTCCATCCCAATCCACGCAGGGCGTGGGATAAAGGAGAGGCCCCAGAGGGGAACCCCTGCAACTTCTGCCTCTGACCCCCGACATCCCCTACAAACAATGCCAGGCGTAAAGCTCTTCTGCTCGGGTTTTGTCCTAAGGCGGTGCCTCTCCTCAGTCAGGCTGGCCCCTCGCAGTCTCCAGTGCTGTCCTGCCTGGCTCCTTGGCAGGACTCCTATGTGGGCTCAGTGCACCCCACCTTGAAAGCTTCCCCTCTCCCTCTCAATGTCCTTCTCTTTCTTCATCTCTTTCTCTCCCTCTCTGTCTCTTCTCCTCCCTCCCCCTCCTCCCTCCCCCCCCACCACTAATTTTCTCTGACGCTTTCTAGTCTGAGGTCATGTTACTCTGTGTGCTTGGGGAAGAATATGCCAACACGAGATTATGCATGTCAGGATTTTACTGAGGGAAACAGGGTTGGAAGGAAATGGAGAGAAAGTGGAAAAAGTGTGGAGAATCATCAAAAGGAGAGGCAAACCTGACCCTAAGTGAAGGAAAGAGGGAGGGTGGCTTGGCTGGGAGGTGCCTAGACCACGGTAAGATCTAGGGAACGTCCAACAAGGCCATCAGGGAAGCCTCCAGCCAGAATCAGCCATCAGAGAGGCCCCTGCTCCCAGAATCCCAGGGCTTGGCCTGTCTTGGGTGCGCTGCCCGGCTCAGGCATGGGCTGGGAGCAGCTGCTGGGAAGCTCTATGCAAACACTGCTCAGAGCACAGAAGCTTGGTCCAGCTCCCTGCCGTTGGAGACCTGCCAGGTGCATTCCCTAGTCGAGGTAGCGAACAGACCCCACTGCGACGGGAGACATCCTGCAGGGCTCCCTAGACACATACTTGCCCCCAGGGCTGAATCCAACGGATTCTCTCTGTACTCACTGACCACCCTTCTCCAAGGAGGGGATTGGGCTCCAGGCCCTAGGAGAGCCAGGCTAAGGGAAGCAGTGGGAAAACATGAACTTGTTTGAGGGAGGGGACATGCAGGGGATGGATGCTCATTGGCTGAAACTGAGAGGCAGGTTAATATGGGAGGGGCAAGGAACGGCCCCCGCCGCTGTGGCTTGACCAGCCTGCTTGCTACCTTGATGCAGTTTTTATCTTTATCTCATTTTCCGGATTAGTTGTATCTCACACTTCATCGTGCTGTAGGAGTGCTGTAAGCTGCAGAATTTGGCAACCACAGATTTCTGGGCTCTCTCTCCAGAGAAGTTGCTTTTCTAACAAATTCCCGGTCACGCCGATACTGCCAGCCCAGAGACCACCCTATGCAAATAATTTTGGCCACAGTCACTTTGGACTCCTATCCCTAAAGGTGGCTGCTGCTTTTCTGAGGAGGACTCCCGGGGCCCAGGGACATACGTGTTTGCTTGAGGGAGCTCCCGGCCAGAGCCAGGCCATCCTCTCGTCCCAGGTGGCCCAGCTCCCTTTGCAGGGCCTCCATCTGGGGGAAGAAAAGGGAAGAGGCATGAAGCCCAAAGGCAGGAGAGACCAATACCCATGCCAACTTCATCCCTGGGCCCGTTGTGGCCACGTTTGGTCCCGCCTCCTACTGAGGGCTGCCGAAGTTTGCCAAGGGAAGACATTCTCTTGTCATTGGGGTGATCACCAAAGGCTTTACAAAAGATGCAGAGTTTGGATGGTTGGAGGCAAAGTATTGGTGTCATCCAGGCAAAGAAAACTGCAAAGGGCATGTTCCGAGAGTACCTCCAAGGTCCGATGAAGGCGTTCACGCTGGAGCTGCTCGGTCCTGCCGTGAAGAAGAGGATGGATGGATCCTCCTCCATCCTTTATGATGGATGCACAGAGCACCAGGCCCTGGAGACATGAGACTGGAGTGTGCCCTTCTCCCTGCATGTTGTGGGGTCCAGTTTCCCGGGGTGACGTGAGAAAACCATGTGGAAAGGTTGGAGTTGGGGAGGAGTGTGGGACAGAATTGGTGAAGGGGGAGACCGGCTTCAAGGCCACCTCGCCAGAGTGGATATGAGTGGAAAGTGGAGCGCTGGAGGCGGGTGGATGCAGAAGGGGGTGGGATGAGGACTCTGTGGGTCAGCCGGCGGCCTGAGGACTCAGCTCCGATTCCATCATGAAAGTCAAGGAGGAAATACAAGGCAACTGGCAGCAGATTTCTCCGGAGTAGAAATGCGCTTATTCTGTGTTGCAATATCACTCCAAAGGATCAAGATAGCAAATCAGAAGCAATGCCACAATCCAGAAAGAAAAAGGTAAGGTGGTGATTTGTAATTGGAGAGTCACTCTTTCTGGAAAACTCCTCTAGAAATGTGACTTGTGGGTTTCCTGGAGGACCCCACCCTGTCGGCCTTCCAAGGTGTCACCCCACTAAGCAGCCAGCCACTGGAAAGGGACCCCCTCTTTGAGCCCAGCCTGGCAGTGCCCAGGTGACCAGGACAGAGGCAGGCTCTGGGTCTATGGGGACCACAGGGTCTTCCCATTGTCCTTTCTTTTAGATTCTGCCTGAAGTGAGGTGGGAGCAGACTCAAGGGCCTCCCTGGGCTGGAAGGTCCAGTTGGGCTGTATGGACAGGCTGGGCTTCCATGGTGATGCCGCCAACAGAGAGGAGTGTGTGACGGCCCCGTGCTCTGTGCTGGCCCACAGCATCTGGGTGCTGGGAGGTTGGGGCAAAGGGCATTTTTTCTTTAAGGCGGGGTGATGTGATCTTGGCTCACTGCAAACTCTGCCTCCTGGGTTCAAGCGATTTTCCTACCTCAGCCTCCTGAGTAGCTGAGCTGACAGGCATGTGCCATCACACCCAGCTAATTTTTGTATTTTTAGTAGAGATGGGGTTTCACCATGTTGGCCAGGCTGATCTCAAACCCCTGACGTCAGGTGATCCATCTGCCTCGGCCTCCCAAAGTGCTTGGATTACAGGCGTGAGCCACCGCACCTGGCCACAAAGGGCATTTTGAACCTCTTGGACCCAATCAGTCCCTCCACGCTGCAGATGAGGGCACAACCAAGGACAGAGAGGGGCGAGGGAGGAGCAACCCTGAGTCGGAAACGGTTTCCTTAGTGTATCTGGGCACCGGTAGATACGGACGTGAGCATTTTCTCTTCCAGTGTCGCTCCAAAGCCTGTGAGATGTTTGTGCTGTGGCAAACACGACACCAGTAGGAGTGGTCTATGGGTTGAATTGTGCTCCCCCAGAAAGACATGCTGAAGTCCCAACTCTCAGGATCTCAGCTGTGACCTTTGTTGGAAACACGGTGATTGCGATATGATGAGCTGAGATGCAGCCATCCTGGAGCAGGGTGGCTCCCAGTCCACACTGACTGGTATCTTTACGAGGAGACAGCCTTGGGAAGGTACAGAGAGGCAGGGAGCACGCTGTGTGAAGATGCAAGCGGAGATGGGGTGGACATGGCTGCCAGCCAGGGTTAACCTGCCCGGGTTGGCAGGAGCTGGGAGACACCAGGAAGGGCCATCCTCCTAAGGCTGCAGAGAGAGTACAGCCAGGCTGACAGCTTGAATGATGTGGACTTCTGGCCTCCAGAACTGTGGGAGGATATGTTTCTGTTTGTTTCGGAAGCTCTAGAAAAGTTATAACAGAAGGGTGTCTGAGGAACGGTGCTTGGGGATTCCTGGGAGTGCCTGGGGTTTCCTGGGACCGCCTGCGGATTCCTGGGGTTGAATGGGGGTTCCTGGGGGATTCCTGGGGTTCCTGGGGCATAGCAGGCAGGGACGGGTACACGACTGTTCTGCTGGCAGGGCTGGGGGCTGGGCTGGCTGCCCCACATGTCACCCTGGGCACCTGTTCAACAGCCCAAACAGAGGGAATCATAGAC
The DNA here is from genome assembly GCA_963573385.1 of Cacajao melanocephalus. NCBI lineage: Eukaryota > Metazoa > Chordata > Mammalia > Primates > Pitheciidae > Cacajao > Cacajao melanocephalus. Next base: position 91,795 of record CAUYLG010005301.1, on the reverse strand, counting down.
CCCCAAAGACGGCTCTGTCCCTGAGCCCCAAAGGGCTGATTGAGAGCTGCCCTCGAGGCCAGATTCTTGCCCCCTCTCTCTGTTGGTCCATAAGCCCCAGGACCTTCTACCTGGCTCCACACTGAAGCCTGGACTTGAAAGCTGCCATCCTAAGGTGTGCATTTAATCAGCAGAACATAAGGATGTCTAAGCCATTAGAATAAATCACAAAGATGTTCCTTTCGGGTGTCTGCAATCACTTCATAATGAACTGACATTTCATAGCAGCCACTCTGATGTGTGTCTAATAGCCACATAACGACATCGCTTACTCTGGGTCCACACGGCAGCAGCGCGGGAGGGCTGAATGCTAAGGGTTCATCCCGCCACCTCTGCGGCCCCGGACCCCTCCCCCAGCAGCAGGGGCTCACAGGGGCCTCGATATCCACATGTGCTCAGTGCGCCTCCCGACTAGCCTGGTCTTGAAACCTACAGTGGGTCCTCTCGCAACAGCAGCACCCGCGGTGACCACCTGCGATGAGCCACCGTGCCCGGCATTGTGCTGACAACGTCCATGTTATCCTATGGATTCTGCAGCGACTCTGCAGACAGGAGCCTGAGGCTCAGAAAGGTTACATGCCCTCCCTGAGGACAGGGAGTCAGTGAGCTGTGGGGCTGGGGCTCAGTCATTGGGCTCCCAAGCCCTGCCACGAATAAGTGTGCTGTGGAGAGTGACATGGATTTGGGGTTTAGCTACCTCTGGGCTGTCTTTCTGCCCAGCACTAACCCTCGGCATCCCCCTGTGGGCTGCAGAGGGGCTGGGGACAAGGTCCCCTGCCGCTCTCTCTTAGTGAGGTAGATGGCCAATGAATTAATGACCTGAGGTCAGTGGTCAGATGGGACTTGCAGAAAATGAAATGATTCGATAACTAGATTTTTAAATGAATGAATTAGGATTTTTCTGAGACAGGGTCTCACTCTGTTGCTCAGGCTGGTGTGTGGTGGTGCAATCATAGCTCACAGCAGCTTTAGCCTCCTAGGTTCAAGGATCCTCTCACCTCGGTCTCCTGAGTAGCCGGGGCTACAGGCGTGTGCCACCATGACCACCTAATCTTACATTTTTTTTTGTAAAGATGGGGTCTCACTGTGTTGCTCAGGCTGGTCTCAAACACCTTGGCTTGAGCGGTCCTCCCGCCTCTGATGTGTTGGGATTACAGGTGTGAGCCACCTTGGCCGGCCAATAGATTTTGCTAATGACTGTAGATACTCCTTCAATAGGTTCCTTCTCTCGCTTCCCCCAACCCTTGCCTTTCAGTGCAGCTATGAAAGGGAGCCAGGAGAGGCCCCTGTCACCCCCACTCTCCAGAACTGCCCATTGGTGGAAGGATCTCCCGCCCCTCCCCGCTCCCCATCCCTCACCCATTTAGGGCTTCCTGGAGGTCGGGTGTGCCACACGTCTACACGCACTGTTCATAACCAGAGGGTCTGAAGTCTTGTCATGTGATCTGGGGTCCCGCCATAGCTCTGCCCCTTGTGAGCTGAGTGAGCTCAGAGAATTCACTAGATCGCCACCTCCCCATCTAGAAGATGAAGACATAAAAACAGCTTCCTTCAGGGGGCACGTTGATCTACTCTACAAATATTTCAGAGCCTTTTCTGCCAGGCTCTGTTCAAGGCTCTGGGTATAAATCAACGAATCCAACAAAATCCCCTGCTCTAGCCCAAGGGAGGCGAACATCAAAGTGGGCACCAGGTTAGAAGGAAGACAAAACAGAGTGGAGGCTCGGGGTGGCCCTGAGCAGGGAAGCCTTCTCTCCCAAGGCACAGAACCCTGGGCTGCAGCTGGGGGCCATGGGAACATGGGCGAGATGGGAGCACTGAGCCTGGAGAGGGAGTCCCAAGGACTTCGTTTGAGTCCCTGGATGCAGCCTTGCCTAAAGGGACATCTGCCCTCCTGGTCTTTGGAATTCTTGGAGCCAATCCACTTTCCCCCACCCCTACCTGACTGTCCCTTTTTATTTAAATCAGAGTTGGGTTTCTGTCATCGTTGTCTGAGAGGGTCCTGGCTCAGGCACGTGCCTAAAAGCTTCTAGTTTGTTTTTCCTTCTATTTAGAGGGTATGATGATTTCACTGTGCACCTGGAGTGGGGATCTGCTTCTGCAGGTGGGAGGACAGGGCTCGCTGCTGAGTGGTGAGCGCACCTCCCCATCCTCTCTCTGTCTCTGTCTGGGGAAAGCCAGGTGAGGGAGGGCCGAGCCCTCACACCCGTCGGGAGCTCAGCCGGCTCTTCTGAGAGCACTTCTACAATATCGTGTGCCTGTGGACTCCTTTATTAATTGCTCTTTGGAGCCTAAACCCAGTTCTTTTATGAAAATTATGAAACCATCAAGCAGCCTGACAATGAAAATAATGCCTCCCTAGTATCGATGGTGTAACACTCCCTCCCGTGTTTCTGAGCAATACATTCATCTCTGTGAATGTGGAGCAGGCAGGAACGTGAGTGGCGTGATTAGTGGGTCCCTCCCCAACCTCCCACAGCCGGGGACAGGGCTGGGAGTGGAAGGCAAAGCCTTGTTCCATCAGGAATAGATTATTCATAATTTCAGGCCCTTCGGACAAGCCAGGGTCTTTAATCTACGGAGATCCTCAAGTCTTAGAACGGTGTAAGTCTTGACCGCATGCAATTCAGTGCATCAGAGTCTGGGGTGGAGACCCTCCCATCCTTCCCCACCATGCTAGGGGCAGCCTCCAAGCTCCCACCTGCAGACTGGAATAGAGCGAGAATGTTCTATGGAGATAACCACTTTGGACATAAACATCTGTCATTTGGGTCTGTGCAGGTGGAGTTGAACTCCTGTATATCCTATTCAGAGGGGGAGGCCTCAGGATCAGAGGAAGGCCATGCTACACTCCTCCTAGGACCTCGGGCCTTCCTTGTGCTGGGCTGCGGGTGTGCACAGCCTGACTCCATGGCACACACTCAAGTGGGGTGTGTGCAGTGCAGGAACGCTGTGTGGGAGGGCTTTGCACCACTCCTGCAGTGGGGGAATGGGGGGATGTCCAGAGATGACTCGGGTCAGGTGGCTGGAACCTTAGCACGGAGTGGGGAGCAGCTGGGGCACTGAGAGCACTGCCTCTTTGGGATTCTTATCTGATGGGTGAGAAAGGAAGATGGGAGAGTCCAGTGGCTCGTGTGAGGTCGAACAACTGGTAAGAGTGGGGCTGGGAGACACAGCCGGCCACGCCCGGGGCCTCACTTTTAGTTGCCACCAGTGAGGGCCTCCCGGGGCACACACACTAGGTGTCCAGTTTGGTTCTGCATGCCAGCTGTCCCCAGCAGGGCCCAGGTGAGGACATGGGAGAGGCAAGGACTGAGGAGGAAGATGTGATCAAAAAGATCAGTAGTTCTAGGTGATGAGAGAAGCAGTAGGGTATGGACAGGGGGTGAGGAAGCCCTGACTTCTTCCCCAAGCAAGACTTTCCTGCACAGGTTTTTATAGGGAATAGAGCGGAGGACTGGGGAGGAGGGGGGAGCTGGGTGCTGCCAAGCTTGGGAAGTGGTGGTGGAGAGGGCAGGAGGGGACGGGAAGGACCTGGAAACACCTTCCCTGGAGAAGCCTTCAGCTTGGAGCAGGAGACAGGCAGGCTGTGAATAACAGATGAGGATGATGGGAATACAGCAAGGATGCTGAGGAGGAAGGATTCGCCTTGGGGTGCAATGCCTGCAAGAGCCCCACCACATGCATTCTGGGAGATGCCCCCCACTGCCAGCCCCATCCATCCTGGAGCGGGGCCGGAGGAGGACGAGAGCTGAACTCCGCCTGCTGATTGAGCGGAGGGCAAACATGCCCTGCCTTTGTTCTCCTTAATCTAAATTGAATCTGGACAGGGGGAGGGTTGCCAGATGGAAGTGAAAACCCAGCAGCATTTCAAAATGACACTGATCTAAAGGGAAATGGTCTGGAGGTTTTGAGGAGGGATGGCTGGTACAGAAACAAGCCTTACTTCACTTTAATTCTCGCCCTTTTCAGGGAGGAAAGGGCAGGAATCACTTCATAATACTATAAACCAGGACTGTGGCCCCTGCCATCCGTGCTAAGGAGCCCAGGGAGACGTTAAGGCTGGGATCCTTGCCCCTCACTGCCTAGATCCTGAGGCCTGCAGAGGTCCAGGGACACCCCATGCTGTGTCTTCTGGGGCAGTGGTGCGGGGGGTGAAGATCTCCTGCCCTGATCTCACAGGCTTCTCTGTCCCCTCTGACACTCTTTGACCCACGTCCCACCAGTACCTGCCCGGTTATGGAGGCAAAAGATGCAGAAGAGTCAGTGGCTTGGAACAGGCCGTAACTTAGAGTCCAGCCCTACCTCCATCTGCTTCGACATAACAGATCGAGACCAGCTCGGCCAACACAGTGAAACCCCATCTCTACTAAAAATACAAAAAATTAGCTGGGCGTGGTAGCAGGCACCTGTAGTCCCAGTAACTCAGGAGGCTGAGGCAGTAGAATCGCTTGAAACTGGGAGGACTTCCTGGAGTCATTGGCCCTTACAGAGAACATTTTTCTCCTCTCTCCACACCTACCCAGCCTCCAGGGACCTGCCTGCCAACATCCTCAGGAACCGTCATTCTAGCCAGCACAGCAGGGTGTGAGTCAGTGTCCCCAGGGCTCCAGAATCCATCCCATGAGCTCACCCTCTTCCTTCTTCCCTTAGAGGATATAGGAAGATGTCCCCTACTTACACACACACTTATCTCTCCTTGAAATTAAGCAGTGTTCACTCAGCAGGCAGGAAAGCAGTCCATGGCTTTTTTCACGTTAATCTAAATTAAATCTGCAAATGGAAAGAAGGCCTCCTGTGAGAAGAAGCCAACCTCATCCAGTTGCTGGCTGAGTGCTGGAGGGAGAGTGGGTGCCTGTGCAGGACCGTGTGCACATGTGCCGGTGTCTGGGGAGGGATCCTGGGCCATGATTCCCAACCTACTTCCAGGGACGTCCCTGGCATTCTAGATGTTCTGAATTTAAAAACAGCCTCTCCAGTGGTTTCGGGAGTGAAAACGAAAAAATCAAAGCACTGTGTGACCCCACCCCGCCCAAACTTTTTGGCCTGGTTAATCCAGGACACAGAAGCCTCAGGGTCATTGCTATGCCTCTGGGAGGCAGATTTGGGCTCCCTGAAGCCCACATGACCCAAGACAGCTTGGCCCGGAACCTCAGCCTCCATCTCACTCCTCTGAGCTAAGCCGTCTTGGCTCTAGACGGTCTTTGATGAAGTGTGAATAACCTGGGAGGTTTTATACACACCAACACAGCCTCATTGGGCTGAGGGAGAAAGGTTTGCTGCCTGGTCCTACTGGGGAAAACCTGGAATTTGGACCACTAGGTGAGGGCCTTGGGTAGGCGGGAAAACAAGTTTCTCCAAGTGCCTTCACCTGCTGATGGGGCTGCCAGGTAAAGTATAGGATGTTGAGTTAAATTTGAATTTCAGGTTGGTGATGAATCTTTTTAAGTATATCCCATGCAATATTTGAGACATACTGAAAAAATGTTCATTATTGATCAGAAATTCAAATGTAACCGGGCGTTTTAAATTTTTTTTTTTTTCTGAGACAGAGTCTCGCTCTATCGCCTTGCTGGATTGCTGTGGCACAATCTCAGCTCACCGAAACCTCCGCCTCCTGGGTTCAAGTGATTCTCCTGCCTCAGCCTCCTGAGTAGCTGGGACTACAGGAGCCGTTACCATGCCCAGTTAATTTTTTGTATTTTTACTAGAGACTGGGTTTCACCATGTTGGCCAGGCTGGTCTCGATCTCTTGACCTCGTGATTCACTCACCTCAGCCTCCCAAAGTGCTGGGATTACAGGCGTGCGCCACCATCCTCGGCTGGCATTTTAAATTTTTATTTGCTAAATCTGTCCATCCTAGCTGCTGAGGGCTGATGGCATCTTGCAAATAAGACCCAGGGAGCGATGATCCTAGTGAGTTTCCACCCAAGGAGCCAGCCTTTCAGGGGACAGTGCATGCCACTCCAGCTGGGAATGGCTGAAACACTATGCCAAAGCCACCACTTCTCAAACGAGTTTACAGATGGAATCCTGTCTTTATCAATATCTGTCTAGTGAGGTCTTCCCTGAGACAGCTGCTTGAAGGTGTAGGTACATCCTAAACCCATCTGTATCCCCTGCAGGGCCAGCCCAACCCCAGGCAGTGCTAGTAGCCGACACCTTGGGGCCAGGTGCCATGTTGCATGTCTGTAATCCTAGCACTTTGGGAGACCGAGGTGGACAGATTCCTTGAACCCAGGAGTTCAAGACCAGCCTGGGCAACATAGTAAAACCTCGTCTCTACTAAATAAACAAATAAAGGTGGTGCATGCCTGTAGTCCCAGCTACTCAGAAGGGTGAAATGGGAGGTTTGCTTGAACCCAGGAGGTCAGGAGGTTGAGGCTGCAGTGAGCCATGATCCACTACTGTGCTCCAGCCTGGGTGACAGAGCAAGACGCTGTCCAAAAAAAAACACCTTGGGTTTAGTTCCACTTTTACCGGACCCAACCTGTCTAGCACTATGTGTCCTCATCTGTAAAATGGGGTCAATCGTCTCTTCTCTACTTGTCCCTCAGTTGCTTGTTATGAATCAGCCATAATTTTTAGGAAAATAGTTAGTGAACGGTAAAATATTTCAACTCAACCATCCTGTATATAATTTGTGTTGATGTCAGAATAAGACCATTCAATTCCCCTGAGCAGAGATGTCTTACTTGGTTCCTTCCTCCTTGGTGGGTGCAGCCCCATTGTGGCAAATGGGTTTCCCAGAAGGCCTCGGTGCAGGACGGGTTTGCATCCATCACAGTGGCACGTCAGCCCCACCACAGACATCGGCCTCCAAGTGTCCAACCAACATGGCAGGTAATAGAAGGCACTAGGGAGGCATCAGCACACCCCAGCTTGGACTGTCTTTGTTTTTAAATAAAATCAATCCTGAGCCAGGCACGATGGCTCACGCCTGTAACCCCAGCATTTTGGGAGGCCAAGACATGCAGATCACCTGAGGTCAGGAGTTCGAGACCAGCCTGGCCAACATGGCGAAACCCCATCTCTACTAAAAATACAAAAATTAGCCAGGCATAGTGGTGCATGCCTGTAGTCCCAGTGACTCGGGAGGCTGAGGTAGAATTGCTTGAACCTGGGAGGCAGAGGTTGCAGTAAGCCAAGATCGCACCACTGCACTCCAGCCTGGGCGACAGAGCGAGACTCCATCTCAGGAAAAAAGAATATTTATTGAGTGCCTACTATGTGCCAGGCACTAATCTAGGCATTGGGGCTGTAGGAGTGAACCAAAGACCCTTAGTGCAGGTGCAGGGGAGTGCTCAAAATAGAACTTGAAACAGGGTGGTCTGGAGAGGCCCTATTGGAAGAGTGTCTCTTAGTGACTTCCTTTTCCTTCACTCCAGCAAGGCCAGGCTTGTGGGTGAAGACCTGTTCATTTACAAACAGACCAGGCCAAGAAAATCTTGCCCTCTTTAAAAGTGAAGATCAATAACTCATGAATTTGAAAACTAGGTTTGTGAACAATGATGCTTGTGTTAATGTAATTATATCAGTAGGTTTAATAATGTCTTATTAATTCAATAGAAGACTTCTTTTAAAAAAATAATAAAAATCTGCATTTGAATTCGTCCTGAACCAAATAGGGCTCTGACCTTGGTTTCCCTGGCGATCCACAAATGGGGCTTTTTTTGTGGACGAGTCGTGCCTGCTCCCGCCATGGACGGTTCTTTCCATCCCGCCCCACACTAGTTTCTGGCATCTGACTCGGTTGGTGTGATGCAATGCAGAGGAAGAGATCCAGAGGGAAACGTGGAAAGTGGGAGATGGGGTGGAATGCGTGGAGGGAGACTTACTCTCAAGGAAGCAGAAAGCAGCCTGTTGGAAATGGATTTATAATGTGGGGAAAAATCCACACCGAGACAGTGGATCACTCAGCAAGGCTGGTTTACGTCCTGCAGGGAGGGTGCAACTCACCAGCAGTCTTGCCACGAGAGCACACCTGAACAAGGAGACAGGAGCATTTACATAACCTGACACAATCTCCCCACTGCTGTGTTCAGTTTACATTGAACGGGACCTCACATTCTATGCTTGACCCGACTGGCTAAAAACTTGGAAATTTTCTAAAGAGGTAAAGGCAGAGGAGAACAAAGAAAAAGACAAAGTAACTTAAGGACTGCTTAGAGAAGTGATAGCATTTCCTAATAAGGAAGGGGAATAAGCTATGACCTGAGACTTGCCTGGGCTTGTCTAGGTACGTCAAGGCAAATATCTAGGCTAAAGTGTAAGAACTAAGAATCCGGGATGCACTTATTTCTTTACTATAACGAACTGCTACTATAAGATTATTAGCAAAAACTTTAAAGCAAATTAACCTTTGAAGAAACTATTATTTATTTGTAATGAACTAAGAGGAAAGCTTTGAAGAGGAACCTTTTATTTATTTTTATTTCCTACACAGCTTCTTCCTAGAGTCTCTTTACAATTGGAGAGGCCCTATCATCTCATCAGCTGAGGGGAGGGAGGGCCACTCACCCCTGCCTGTGGGCAGCAGGTAGAAGAAACTATTTCTAGAGGCTCCTTGATCAACACTGGAGTGAAAATAGGCCAACTTCCGCAACCTTAGGATTCTGCTGTCTATCCCCAGAGCCTGATCAAACATTCCCCCACCACCCCCACCAAGTCTTTAGCACTGGGGGCAGAAATGCCTTTGTTCAGCATAACCAGAGCTGGGCCATGGCACCTCTGCAGGTTGGAGCAGCTCAGAGCTGGGGACCCCAGCGTCCCCTCTCTGGCAGGGTTGGTCTCTAGTTAAGACATGCTACTAGTGAGCTAGGCCACACGGACATCACAGACAGATGCAAGCATTCAGTGGAGAGGGTCACAGCAGAGTCCAGGAAGTTGATGCCCTTAGAGTTGGTCTGATCTTTCCTGCTAAGCTGTACTGTAAGCTGAGCACCAGCTGACTCCTTCTACTGCCCAAGAAGGGGAAGGCTGGAGCCTTGGAGGTCTGCTCTAGACAGGCCTGCTGGATGCGTGAAGAAACCCACTGCTCAGTCAGTGGTGGAGAATGACTCATCAAGAGTCAAGATAATGAAAGGTGCTGGTGATGAAGAGGATGGTGGTGGTGATGATGGTGGGAATAAAAATGAGGACACCATTCCTTCCTCTGTATTCAATTCCTTGCCACAAGGGCCTACCCAACATCACATGTTTTTCATCAAAGCCAGGAAGGCAGAGAAGCAATAAAGTCAGCTAGCAAGATGGAAATGACAGTCTTCTGTAACCTAATTATGTAAGTGACACCCCATCATGTTTCATGTTCTTGCCTTTAGAAGCAAGTTACAAGTGACCGGGCCAGCCCACATTCCAGGAAAGGGGACGACTCAAAGGTGTGAATGTGAGGACATAGGGATTATTAGAAGCTCCATTGTTTGAATGTTTGTGTATCTCCAAAATTCACGTGGAAACGTAATCCTCAATGCAACAGTACTAAGAGATGGGTCCGTTAGGCGGTGATTAGGCTATAAGGGCTCCGCTCTTAGGGTTGAGATCAGCATCCTACAAAAGGGCTTGAGGGGGCCAGTTCATCCCTTCCATCTCTTCTACCATCTGAGGATGCAGCAAGAAATGCCACCTTGAAAGCAGAGAGCCAGCCTTCCACAGACACATCTGCTTGCTCCTTGATGGTTAAAAACAAGTAGTTTAGACGGTTCCCCTTTAAAGAGTTTCACTTTGTTACAAACAAGGTGTTCTTCTCCAAGAGGTCTTTACTTCCTTGTACTGTCTGTCCTGCAGTCTTATTTCCCTGTTCTTTGTCTAAAGGTATCTTGGCCACCAATCTATCAGCCCCTCCCTCCCGGCTGTGCTGAGGCATGCCGGCCAAGAAATCACCCCTCCCTGTTGTAACAGCTTTTCTCGCTGAAACTGTTCTTCACTGCACTTTTCAAATTAGCGAATTGCATTTAGCTTTGACTGTGTGGTCCAACCCCGACCAACAGGGAAATGACACAACAGCTAAGGCCAACTGCGTTAGGAATTAAAAACTCCTGCTTTCCTTTGTTCATGGTGCTCCTACCATTGCTCCATCTGCGAGATATATCATTCTACAGAGTAAATTTGTCTTGCTGAAAAAATGTATGTTCCAGTGCTATTTCTTTTGCGGCACTGAAAATTTGTTTCTAACATTGATCTTGGACTTCCCAGCCTCCAGAGCTGTGAGAAATAACTTTCTGTTGTTATAAATTACCCAATATAAGGTAAATTGTTAAAGCAGCACAGAGACAAGAGGCAACTTAGTCTGTTCACTGCCCTAACCCTCTGGTCAAATTCAGTGCCATGAGAGACCCCAGATAAAATCACCAGAGATGCTGGGTGCAGTGGCTCACGCCTGTAATCCCAGTGCTTTGTGAGGCCCAGATGGGTGGATCACGAGTTGGGGAGTTCAAGACCAGCCTGGCCAAGATGTTGAAACCCTGTCTCTATTAAAAATACAAGAATTAGCTGGGCATGGTGGCATGCACCTATAATCCCAGCTACTCAGGAGGCTGAGGCAGAGAACTGCTTAAACCCAGGAGGCGGAGGTTGCAGTAAACTGAGATCACACCCCTGCACTCCAGCCTGGGTGACAGAGCGAGACTCTGTCTCAAAATAAAAAGAAAAAAAAAATCAGCAGAGATGAACAGCCCAAACAACTCACAGAATGGTGAGGGGAAAAAAAATGCTATTTTCAGCTTCTAAATTTTGGCCTGGTTTGTTATACAATCAGAACTAGCTGGAGTCATTCAATTTTGTGTCAGAAATGGCATTCTGCTTTAACAAAACCCTAAAACATGTGGCATGAACCTTGGGACTAACAAGCAGACAAAGGCTGAAAAAGCAGCTTCTGGAAAATGGCTGGTGGAGGCTGAAAGCTCCTATAGGAAGCTAGGGGTAGGATGAGATTTGTAGCGTAATTATAGAGTACTGAAGAGCCATGTCTGTGGTCAGTTCATAGATAGAAATGTACCTCATGAATTTGTAGATAGGGCTCAGGACATATTCAGGCAGTATGCAGAATATATCAACTGGCTTTTCGTTTCTAGTATGGATTTGGTAAGATTTAGAAAGAGAGGGATAAACTGAAGGAGGGATTGCTGAATTTGAAAGCAGAATTTAGAAGAAATATGAAAGAACCAAGATTCTCTGCAGTGGAAAATAAAACGGTTGCTCATCTTCTGTTTTTTTCAACTAGAAAAGTATGCTTTGAGTACATTAAAACCTGGGAACTTGGAAGAGTGCTCCCAGCACAATATGGTCTCAGGGTCAAGATCAAATTAAGGGTATAGTAGGGAAGGTCAAATGCAAACTCCTGACACTGTCCCTTTGGTCAAGACAGTAAATAAGAAGCAATGGCACATTCCAGGTAAAATGTCAGGAAGCAGAGCTTCCCTCAAAGATTAAAAGATGCAATGGTTCCCCCATATTCCTGAGTTTAAATCATTAATACAGCGTGTAAGAACCAGAGGAACATGGGTATATCAGAGAAAAGTCCTATGGTAGGCTGAAAGGCCCCTGTAGGTATCTAGGTCCTAATCTCTGTGAGTTGCCTTTTGTATGGCAAAGGGAATTTGCAAATGTGATTAAGTTGAAGATCTTGAGGTGGGGAATCTATCACAAATTACCCAGGTAAGCCCTGAATATAATCACATATGTCCTACCAAGAAGGAGGCAGAGGGACATCAGAATAAACAAAAAGCATTGTAAATCGGGCAAATGACATGAACAGACACTTCTCAAAAGAAGACATACACACAGCCAACACACACATGAAAAAAAGCTCAACATCACTAATCATCAGTGAAACGCAAATTAAAGCCACACTGAGATGCCATCTTACATCAGTCAAAATGCTTATTACTAAAAAGTCAAAAGACAAAAAGGTGGAGGTGGAGAAAAGGGAACACTTAGACATGTTGGTGGGAATGTAAATTAATTCAACCTCTATGGAAAACAGTATGGAGAGTTCTCAAAGAACTAAAAATAGAGTTACCATTCCACTCAGCAATCCTACTGCTGGATATCTACCCAAAAGAAAAGAAAACATTCTATAAAAAAGACATCTCCACTCAGATGTTTACTGCAGCACTATTCACAATAGCAACGTCTTGGATCCAACGTAAGTGTCCACCAATGGTGGATTGGATAAAGAAAATGTGGGACATATATACCATGGAATACTATATAGCCATAAAAAAGAATAAAATCATGTGTTTTGCAGCAACATGAATAGAGTTGGGGGCCATCATCCTAGGTGAACTAACTCAGAACTGAAAATATAATATTAAATGAGTCCAGGTGCAGTGGCTCACGCCTGTAATCCCAACACTTTGGGAGGCTGAAGAGGGCAGATCACTTGAGACTAGGAGTTTGAGACCAGCCTGGCCAACATGGTGAAACCTTGTCTCAATTAAAAATACAAAAAATTAGCCAGGCATGGTGGCAGGCACCTGTAGTCCCAGCTACTCGGGAGGCTGAGGTGGGAAAATCACTTGAACCCGGGAGGCAGAGGTTGCGGTGAGCCAAGATCGAGCCACTGCATTCCAGTCTGGGTGACAGAGAGAGACTCTGTCTCAAAAATAAAAAAAATAAAATAAAATTGCTCTCCAGTCCATGCCTCCAAGATGACAAAGAAAAGAAGGAACAGCAGTCGTGCCAAAAAGGGCAGCGGCCACACACAGCCTATTTGCTGCATGAACTGCCCAATGTGTGCCTGAGGACTAGGCCATTAAGTAATTCGTCATTCAAAACATAGTGGAGGCTGCGGCAGTCAGGGACATTTCTGAAGTGAGTGTCTTCGATGCCTATGTACTTCCCAAGTTGTATGCGAAGCTGCATTAATGTGTGAGTTGTGCAATTCACAGCAAAGTAGTCAGGAATGGATCTCGTGACACCCTCAAGACTGAACACCCCCACCCCAATTTAGACCTGTGGGTTCCTTCCCACGACCCCCACCAAAACCCACGTAAGGAGCTGAGACCTTAAAAGACGGAAGACGGACTATTCTCTGGAGAAAAATAAAATGGAAATTGTACTTAAAAATACAAATAAAATTAATAAATAAAAAATAAAATTGTGGCGAGCTGAGATCGTGCCATTGCAATCCAGCGTGGGCGACAGGGAGAGACTCTGTCTCAAAATAAAATAAAATATTAAACGTTATCACTTAAAAGTGGGAGATGCACAATGGGCACACAGACATAAATATGCAGAGAATAGACACTGGAGACTCCTAAAGTGGGGAGGCTGGGAGGGGGAGTGAGGGTTGAAAAATTACCTACTGGGCACCGTGTTCAATATATGGGTGATGGGTGTACCATTTCCCTCCATTATGCATGTCATATCCAGGTAGCTAACAAGCACATGGACCTCCTTAAACCTAAAACTTAAAAAGCAAACAAAAAAGGAATATAGAAAAAGAAGCAAATGATACAACCGAAGTCAACGCTATGCTGCTGCCTTTGAAGATGGAAGAAGGGGCCCTTAGCCAAGAAGTGAAGCTGTAGATGGTGGAAAAGACGAGAAAATCCATCCACCTTTAGCATTGCCAGAGGCAGCACAGCCCGCTGTCACCATCATTTTGGTCCAATGAAACTAATTTTGGATTTACGACCCTCCCAAACCGTAAGAGAATAAATGTGTGTTGTTTCAGGTCACTAAATGTGTGTTAAGTTGTTTCAGCAGTCATAGGAAATTAATACAACCACCCAAAGCTTATCCGAGGAGTAGCCCCAATTGTAGCAGCTGCAGGAGATATTGTCTTTGTACTAGAAGAGATCAACCCAACCTCTGACATAAATAACAGCTATTTGTCTGATGAAAGCATCCTTTTCAATTCCTATCACCAAGAGAGATGGAAAGACATTGCGTTCATTTGAATGCACAGAAGAACACGTTCACAGTATTGGCAAACCTCTGGGTTAATGCACCTGCTCTCTGTGGCAATATAGTCCAGTTAGACTGGTCCTGTTGGCACTCCACGGAATATTCCGCTAGTCCACAATGTCGATGACATCATGGTACCTGAATCTGGGGAGTATGAGGTGGCAAGTACTGTGGCTATACCAGTGGGTGGGAGATAAACTGTAGATTCAAGGTGACTAGTGGAATGCTGGAAAGTACTTTTCCCTTGCAACTCTTACTACAAGATAAAGGTACAACTCTTAATAAGCTTCTTACCTTTGGAAGCAGCACACACCACACGTGGAAACCTACATCCCTCCACTCCTTAAATCACTCAGAAGGACGCTGCTTTCAAATGAAACCCAGAGCAAGAGATGCCTCTAGAGAAGATTCAGGCTGCAACACAATCCCCACTGCCAAACAGTCACGTGACAGAGGCCTGGGGTTATCTGTAGCAAATGGGATGAGGTTGCATCTTAGGCAAGTCCTAACAGAAGAGTCTCAGCGAATCGCCGTGGGGTTTTGCAGCAAGTCCATGGCCTCTTATGTTAGTCTGCTGGGGATGCCATAACAAAATACCACAGACTGGGTATTAAAGAACAAAACAGCTAAGCAGTAAACAACAAACACTTACTTTCTCACAGTTCTAAAAGTTAGAAATCCAAGATCAAGGTGCTGTCAGAACTGCTTTCTGGTGAGGCCTCTCTCCCTGGCTTGCAAACAGCCACCTTCTTGCTGTGTCCTCACGTGGGCTTTCCCCTGTGCTTGTGAGGAAACAGAGAGACCTCTCTGGTCTCTCTTCCTCTTCCTATAAGGACATCAGTCCTGTTGGATAGGGCCCACCCTTATGATCTAATTTAACCTTAATGATCTCCAAACACATAGTCACATAGGGTTTCAACATATAAATTTAGGAGAGATACAATTCAGTCTATGACACATCTGCAACAGAAAATTATCCACCATTTAAAGGGCAGCTCCTGACATACTACGGGGACCTAGCAGAGGCTGCACATCTGATCATAGGCCATCAAATTTCTTTCCAATATGATTTGCGTTTTGCCTCCTGAGCTGGGTGTTATCAGCCCACTTATTCATAAAGTTAGGCAGGCATAACATCATTTTATCATGCAATGGCAATAAAACATTTGGGATTAGACTGAGTAGATCCAGAGGACACAAATAAATTAATCTATCACTTGGCCCAGATCCTCACTATCCCCTATCTTTCCTGCACAGATGGGTCTCGCTCATTTCATACCTATGGCTTTATGAATGTTCACTACCGCCAGCTGAGAAAGGAGGAAAAACATCTTTGGTTCACTGATTAGTTAGGACAATATGTTGGTGAAAGCCCAAAATGGATGGTTGCTACTCTTCAGTTGCATTTCAGAGGTAAAGACGACTTCTCAGTGGCCAGGCTTAAGCAGTACACCTGGTTATTAGCTTGTATCAGAGTAAGAAATGACCTAAGATAAGAATATTCGGGACCTTTGGCTGTGACGAATGGCTTTGCTGGTTGTTCAGGAACTTTGGGTGGGGTTGGGGGGCTACAAGAGGGGAAATAGAAATGTCCCAGGATAAAATATGCAGATGTATCTACGAGCGTGGCCTTAAGGTGTGAAGGTAGTTGTTTCACATGCTCATAACCATTGGAGAGCACAGATAACAGAGGAGGCACTGATCGGCTAAATAGACCAGATGATCCATCTTCTCCACTCTAGTGCCTGCAGGATGGGCCCGTGAGCGGAGAAGCCGCAGGAGCAATGGGTGGTAAGGGTGCAGGTGATGCACAGTTCCAAGTGGGCTCTTGCTCATCAGGGCTAAGGCAGCCACTGCCGTTACTGAAGATCTGATGAATGAGTAATAGATGCCAAGGCTGGGCCCTCCATGGGAACCAGCTCCCAAGAACCGTGTGCCAGTGGGTTCTCCAGGAAGAAGATGTCCAGGTGGAGTCAGAAATATAAGAGAATTGTTGGGAGGAATGCCTGTGGAAGATAAATGGAAGAGGGGGCGGACTAGGCAGGGCAAGCCTGCCAGATGTGAGGTAAACTTTCCCAGGGGGAGTGAGAAGGGAGGAGGACTGGGTGGGAAGAGATTCCATCTGAGACATGAGAAATAAAAATAAAATTCTAAGCCCCCCACCCAACTGAACAGTAGACCTCCTCTTGGTCAATGGGACCCGAGTGACCTTGCAAACTGAATTCTTAGCCATGACAGGAGGGAGGTTGGACGTGCCTCATTGGGCCCCCTCCCTTGCTAACCACCACCGTGCTTTTTTCCCTAAGAACCAAAGAGAAACGAGCCGTTTCAACAGACTCCACACTGTTATCGACCAACCACCTAACACCGTCACTCTCTTTTGTGGTTTCAACACAACTGACCAGCATTTTTTTCCTGACGAGAGACCACTGACCACGGCATGGTTTTGGTGAGTCTACGGAGAATGCCCACTCTATGCTTTTGTGTCCTCTGCTTCACCTTTTAATGTCAGAGGGCTGAAAACGCCACTCCTGGTTCATGCTAACACTGTAGTTTGTACAAGGAACCCATGAAGGGATGTGACGTTCCATTGCACATGTGCACATTTCTCCTTTCATAAATATTTATGGCTACTCCTATAGCTTATTAAATATGTATACTTAGCTATCCTGCTCAGCATAAATGTCTGTTCCTTTTTCTTCTCCCTCCAAGGGTTGGTTTTTGGTTTATGACCAGAGGCTACACTTCCTAGCCTATCCGAATACCCACCCTGCAGACTGTAACCCTTTATAAGAAGTAAAGCTCTCTTTTCCAAATGTATGAACCTCATCATTCTTTAGCTGACAGGTGCAACTCTAAGAATGTCTCTGCCAGCCCAAAGGGGAGCCCTGGCAAAAGGACTGATGGCTAAGAATGGTGCCTGATTCCACTGCACGAGGAATCTGTGGCCTCAGCTTGAAACCAGAGGCAAATTCTGAAGGCACCCATAGCTGGAGGCTACTGTCCATTAACAGAGCTTCCACAACTGCCACGATTACCAACTAGCCAAATAGTGGCAAGTGGACTCTATTGGGCACATTGCCCCGTGGAGGAAGCCATGTTTCATCCTCACATGGGACTGTTGCATATTCTTAAGAAGAATGTGGCTTCTCTGTCTGCAGAGTCTCCGTGTCTGGTTGTTCAGAAAATCTCACATACCATTGGCTCCCACCAAGGGATCAAATTGACAATGAAAGAGGTTCCACAATGACAGATAACCCAGGGGTCCAGTCCATGGTATGTGCATTGAAGCCAGCTTGTATTGGCTTAGGAGAGTTGGCTGTTAAATATTCGAGGATTTTGGGAGGCAGTTGTAAAATCTTTGGGAGATTGAAATTCGCAATAGTGAAAGCATTTACATACCAAAACTTAGCCCAACTCTACAAATCGGACATCCCTCCCCCTTCCCCCTACACACAAACCAGTTTACAAATACACCACCGATACCACAGTGCTAAGATACTACGTCACCCAGAGCTGCCAGCAGCCTGAGAAAATGCGGAAATGACCACTTCAAGAATGTGAGCACCAGATTGGGAAGAGTCCTTTGTGGGTTTAGGAGCAGTATTTTTCAAAATGCAATCTCTATTTGCAACCAAAGACTATGTATGGTGCTGTATCCACAACAGGTAAGGGACACTTGTCTGGGAACTGAGGAGTGAAAATAGGAGAAGACTCATCTATTAAGCCAAATGGCCCACCTGGGGAATTTCTGCTGCCTGTCCCCAAAACTTGAGGTTCTGCTGGGCTAGATATCCCGGAAGAAACACTGCCACCAGGGGACACAGTATGGATTCCACTGAATCTGAAGCTGCAGCTGCTGGCTTGTCATTTGCAGTTCCTTACCACAGTATACCTGTAAGCAAAGAAAGGAGTTATCAGCCTGGCAGGGTATTGGCCAAGCTTATCACGAACGACAGAGTTGCTGCTGTGTATGGGAAGCCAGGAGGAGTTTGTCTGGAACTTAAGGAACTTAGTTGGGCAGGAAATCTTTTTCTTTCTTTCTTTCTTTCTTTCTTTTTTTTGACAAAGTCTTGCTCTGTTGCCCAGGCTGGAGTGCAGTGGCACAGTCTTGGCTCACTGCAACCTCTGCCTCCCAGGTTTAATCGATTCTCCTTGCCTCAGCATCCAGAGTAGCTGGGACTACAGGCACCTGCCACCACGCCCAGCTAATTTTTTGTATTTATAGTAGAGATGAGGTTTCACCATGTTGGCCAGGCTGGTCTCGAACTCCTGGCCTCGTGATCCACCTGCCTCGGCCTCCTAAAGCACTGGGATTACAGGCATGAGCCCCTGCACCAGGCCTTGGGCAGCAAATCTTGATGATTCCTTGTTTGTTGATAACTGTTAATGGGTAACTTCAAAACCATGGCCTGACAAAGGTATGAGAGCCCAATGCTCAGATCTATCAGGCATGAAAGTGCAGGTTACCAGGCAAGCAGCCCATAGTGTGCTGAATGCTGATAGATGATGATGGGAACGCAGAAGTGGTGGCAAAGGAGTGAAATACAGGATAGGAAGCCCCAAACTTAGGAGCAACTGGCCAGCCACAGCTTGTCCCAGAAAATTTCCTGTTGATGACTGATAAGCTGTGATTGACCCTGAAGAGTCCTGTGATTGTCATCAGGGTATACTTAATGTGGGTCACAAGTGGACCTGAGGGGTAAAGGGATGGACCATGGTGAACGCTGTTGGTCCCACATCCATATCAGTGCAGTGAGCCAGCTGACTTCAAATTGCCAATACCTGTGTCTTTTTTCAGGAAGACTCTCCAAAGTCATGTTGAGCCACTCTGCCTGCTTATAGCCCAGCCTAGAAGTCCAAAGAATTCATATTCACCAGGACCAGGTCTCCATTGATGATATAACCCCTCTAGAAGGCTAGCCCTAAGACAAATGTTCTATATTGTTTCTCAGGAGGTTCCTGCAGGATTCAGATCTAGTTAGCCACAGTTGGATGTGGCTCAGTAATGACCCCACCGTGACCACGGAAATAGAGGGGGATTCCTCTTATCTCATTCTTCTATTTTAAGGTTTTCTTTTCTTTCTTTCTTTTCTTTTTTTTTTTTTTTTTTAGACAGAGTCTTTGTCTCCCAGACTGGAGTGCAACGGTACGATCTTGGCTCACTACAACCTCCACCTCCTGGGTTCAAGCCATTCTCCTGCCTCAGCCTCTCGAGGAGTAGCTGGGTTTACAGGCATGCACCACCACAGCCTGCTGAGTTTTGTATTTTTAGTAGAGGAGGGGTTTCACCACGTTGGCCAGCCTGGTCTCGAACACCTGACCTCGTGATCCGCCTGCCTTGGCCTCCCAAAGTATTGGGATTACAGGCATGAACCACTGTGCCCAGCATGGTTTTCTTTTTACCTCACCTGTCTCACTTTCCCACTCCCCTATTAGTGTTTCGGGTACCACCCAAATAAATAATTTGCATTTTAATCCTTATAGCAGGATCCACTTCTAAGGGAAACCAACACTGAGACAAGTGGATGCAGTAGATATAGAGAAAGATAGATTCCAAAACGATTTTTGAATAAGACTCGCAGGTGGGCTGAATGTGGCAACTGAAATAAAAAAAGAAAATTGGGAACGATGCCTGGATTTCTTAAGCAAGTGGGTAGAGAGGGATATCATTTACGGAGATGAGAGTTAATTAGAAGTATAGAAAATTAAGAGTTCAATTTTGTTAACATTACATTTGAGACTTTTTTTTAAGTCAGGGACTTGCTCTGTTGGCCAGGCTGGGGTACAGTGGTACGATCCTGACTCACTGCAGTCTCCACCTCCCGGGCTCAAGCAATTCTCCCACCTCAGCCTTCCAAGTAGCTAGGACTATAGGCATGTGCCATCACACTCAGCTTATTTTTTGCTTCTTGTTTTTACTTTTTGGAGACATGAGGTCTTGCTAGCTTGCTCGGGCTGGTCTCAAATGCCTGGCCTCAAGTGATCCTCCCGTCTCAGCCTCCGGAAGTGCTGTGATTATAGACATGGGCCACCGTGCCCTGGCATACATTTGAGATTACGATAAGACATCAAAGCAGTGCCAGAGATACAACTTTAGGAAGATAGTAGTGGTCACAAAAAGTTAGGTGTCACCATGGGACTTTCTATGACCGTGAACTGTGGTCAGAGTAAGCTGCCCTCTGCCCCAGGCACCAGCAATGTTCCAGAGAGTGGCTGCTGGGTTTGCCTGGGCCCCTGAGTGAGGACACGTGGAGCGGTGCCCTGCTCTCCGTGGACTTGACCCACAGCAAGGAGTAAGTCTTATTGTCATCAGCCTCTGTGAATCTTAGATGTCACTGCAACAGCAGACACCGCATTACTCTAACTGGTGCAGAAACCCTCACTTATTAAAACAGGAGGGAAGAGGCAGGTGGGGGACACGATTTAAGTTAGTTTGAGGGGTCTGATGTTGAGAAAATAAATGAGTTCACATGCAGCAATAGTCCAGAGGAAGAAAAACAGTATAAACCCCATTTCCATTCCCCAAATCGGAGTGCTGGAAAAAGTCATCCAGCACTGTTTCTCCAGCTAGCATAACAGGAATGTGACCTTTACTTGGATTGACATCCCAGGGTGTATGTGATCAAATGTAAAAAATTCATAATTATGTCAACTCTCAATTGATTGTGTAACAGAGAATGCAGATCACATAGGAACCCCAGGACCGTTTGGGTGTGATTTCCTCCTATGCTGGCTGCTTTGCTGCTGGATCACTTTCTGCTTTCATTTTTTTGTCTGCTCACATTAAAAAGTCTTCATTACTCCTGAGAGGCAGGTGGAGACAGGCAGGTGGAGAAACGAAGGTCTGGGCTAGGATTCCCCAGACATGCCCATTCACAGCTAATTGAGAGCCCGTTGCATCCTCAGAAGGATCTGAATGGGTGACTGCCTAGTGGGGTGGGATTCTCGCAACCCACTTTCCCATTCAGAGCATACCTCCGGCACCTGCTCGCTGAAGTCTGAAATTCATTTGTAGGAGACACGGCCTTTTATTCCCAGATTAGAGCGTAGGCTTCCATTGTACAAGTCCAGGGAGAAAGCTTGTATCTCCTATAAATGAGGAGGAGGAGCAGCATGGGGAGGAAGGAGGTGCACAAATCAGGCCTAAACAGGAAAGTTTTTACAGCAGGAGAAGTTTAATGCAGCTAAGCGGCAACGGAAATGATGTAAACCCAGAGGTTAGTAAGGAAAGAAAGACACAACGTTCCCTGGGCCAGTGGGACCAAGGGAGGAAGCAGAGCCTGTGGGACCGAGGTCAGCCCTCTGAAACTCACACTGCAGGCATATCCCGTGCCAGAGCCGGAGCCAGAGAAAAGACCAGCTGCTGCCAGAGAAGCTGCCCGAGGCAGGGAGGAAGGGGAAGACGCACCAGGTTTCTCCCATCTTCCAGTCTCCCCAGTGCATCTCATCAACGTCCCCAACTGGAGGCGATGGCGGAAGCCTGGGAGAAGCAGCCCATAGTGGTCAGATCTTTTGCTATGCAGAGCAGAGCAAAGGAAGGGGAACATAGGAATCAGTGGGAGAAGAGACACAGGAACTGCAGCACCCAGGACTTGGTGCGGCTGCCTAGCAAAACACAATTCCTTCTGCAGTTTCAACAGTGCCATTCCCCATTCTTAGGAATGGCTGCTACCTTCTGGCTTCCCCTCCTCAACCCTAAGCTAGTCATGAGCTCTGAAGAGGTATAAAAGATCCTATTACAGGGCCGGGCATGGTGGCTCACACCTGTAATCCCAACACTTTGGGAGGCCGAGGCAGGTGGATCACCTGAGGTCAGGAATTTGAGACCAGCCTGGCCAACATGGTGAAACCTTGTCCCTACTATAAATACAAAAATTAGCCTAGCGTGGTGGCACGTGCCTGTAATCCCAGCTACTCGGGAGGCTGAGGCAGGAGAATCACTTGAACCTGGGAGGTGGAGGTTGCAGTGAGCTGAGATGGTGCCACTGAGTTCCAACTTGGGAGACAGAGTAAGACTGTCTCAGAAAAAAGATCCTTTTACAGCTGGGTGCAGTGGCTCACACCTATAATCCCAGCATTTGGGAGGCTGAGGTGAGAGAATTGCTTGAACCCAGGAGGCGGAGGTTGCGGTGAGCTGAGATTGTGCCGTTGCACTCCAGCCTGGGTAACAGGAGCAAAACTCCGTCTCAGAAAAAAAAAAAAAAAAAAAAGAAAAGCTCATGAGTAGTTGTTGACCCAACTGGTCTTGTGCTTCGAAATAATTACCCTGGCTCTAAAGCAAAGGAAACGCTGGAGGTGAGGGCAGCACAGGGTACCTGCAAGGAGGCTCTGCTGTTGGTCCAGGTGACAAGGAACTTGAAATGCAGGATCACACAGGTAGTAGGGGCCAAAGCCTGGACCCAAGTCACAGCTAGAAGCCCTTATCCACTGCGAGTGGGAATGCACATCGGCTCAGCCACGGGGGACGACAATTCACAGATTTCTCAAAGAACTAAAAACAGAACTACCATCCGACTCAGCAATCTCATGACCGGTATAGGCCTGAAGGAATAGAAAACTTCTACCAGAAAAGACAGCTGCACTAATGTGTTTACCACAGCACCATTCACAGCAGCTAAGGCACAGAATCAACCCAGGTGCCTATCAGTGGTGAGCTGGATAAAGAAATTGTGGTACATACACGTCATGGAATACTATGCAGTCATGAAAAAGAACAAAATCATGTCTTCTGCAGAAACATGGATGCAGCTGGAGGCCATTCTCCTGAGAGAATTAACACAGAAATAGAAAACCAAACACTGCATGTTCTCACTTGTAAGTTGGAGCTGAACACTGAACACACGTGGACACAAAGATGGAAACCACAGACACTGCGGACCCCTAGAGGAAACAGAGAGAGATGGCAGGGGCTGGAAAACCTACCTATTGGGTGTTATCCTCACTACCCGAGTGATGGGATCAAGCATACCCCAAACCTCAGCATCACACAATATACCCATGTAACAAATGTGCACATGTATCCACTGAAGCTAAAATATGAGTTGAAATAAAATTTAAATTAACAAAAGCCAAAGCTAGACCCACTGCACTCAGCCTTGTAGGTGAGTGTCTTAACCATATTGGGAACTGCCCTGCCCACTCCTTGAGGCTTGCTTTGGAAAGACTCTTCAGACCGGGCACAGAGGCTCTCGCCTGTAATCCCAGCAATTTGGGAGGCTGACGCAGGTGGATCATTTGAGGTCAGGAGTTTGCGACCAGCCTGGCAGATGTGGTGAAGCCCCATCTCTACCAAAGATATAAGAGTTAGCCGGGTGTGGTGGCGCGTGCCTATAGTCCCAGCTCCTCAGGAGGCTGAGGCAGGAGAATCACTGGAAACCAGGAGGTGAAGGTTGCAGTGAGCCGAGATTGTGCCACTGCACTCCAGCCTGGGTGACGGAGTGAGACTCTATCTCAAAAAAACAAAAAAATCTCCAGCACTGTGCCTAGGAAGGGCTGTCCAGAGAATGATGGGTTTGTGCATCTCCAGGGTAGGTCTGTGAAGGAAAGGATCCAATGTCCAGGGTTTGACATTTCCCAGCTGATAGCTTCAAGCTCCCAGCCAGGGCCTCCAGGCCAGGCCCTCTGGGGTCAGCGCTCCCCTACTATCCTGGGAAGATGATGCTGAAAGTCAGCTTTGATAATCCCTCAATAGCCACTGCTCCCTCAGTCCCACGAGGTGAAGACACAACTTCCACATACCACATTGTCTAGATAAACAACTAAATTACTAGCTTTAGCAAAAACTGGAAATCAACACCGATCCCACGTTTCTAGAGCTACATGGGCTGAGAGATGGCTGACAGAACACAAGTCAAAACTCCATGCTGTAAAATACGGCATGCTTTTTATAAATGTTAATTGGTTAGAGTATCATAATTTTTACACACATGTAAATAAGGTTAATGAATTTCATTCCATGCAGATGATTTAAATTATAAAACAGTCAAATTACTTTTCAGGTAATACTTTGGGCCCAAATGAAATACAATTTCAAGTCGTTATAACTTTAGAAAAAGAAACTAATTTGAAGGTGTGATTTCGATCCATTAAAAATCTTCTCAACTTTAAATAGTGGTAATAGAAATCAGAAAAGCTCGAGAGTGGTTAAGATTAATTAAGAGTGAATGCATCTGGGAAAAGGAAATTATGATGTTATAATTTTAGAATGCAAATGAGGTCAAAAAGTTTAAACTAATGTGCATCTATATAAACACAGCCTCAATAAAGGAAAAATATTTCATTACAAGGGTTTATAAGTACTGTATTCTCTACGTGAGTAGCAACAAATTGATAAACAGCAACTTGTTGTCAGCTAATTACAGCACCCTTGTGGCTGCCGATAGTTACTTGATTTTCAAAGTTCTGTGCAGCCTGGTTTATTTCCCTATGAGGTAGGCAGTGCTGGTGACCCACTCAATCCTTTGACTCCTTTTATAGTGGCCCAGCTCCTATTTCGTGGGCTTGGCTACAAAAGGCTTCCACCTGCCAGGATCTTCAAGGCACTTTCTCTTGGGCCACCAGAGCCACCTCCTCCAAGCAGACGGCCAGGAATGGCTGGAAGCTATGCTCCCCACCCCAACTCCTCATCCTGGTTAATCACTGGTGTGAGCTTGCAAAGCCCACCTCCCTTCCCTTGAGGTGGGACAAACTCGGGTAAATTTAGACTCCAGAGCACAGGATCAGGCTACGTCTAGGACTCAACCTGAAATAGCCACCTGCAGCCAGACCTGTGTTAGGCTCCCTGAAAGTAGAGCCTGAGAGGAGGATTTTTATGCGACTCTTTTACAGAGAACACTTTCTGATGAAATGTGTGCAGAAGTGGGGGGAGCAAGGAGGAGCAGTGAAGAGGCAGGCAAAGACGTGGTTTCCGCTGAAGCCTGGCCTCAGCCTGATCACAGAGGGTGCTCTGGGAGGAGAGGGGAGATGATGGTACCATCCAGTTATCCCACCTGAGGCAAAGGGGTGGGCTTTCATACCCCCGTATCCGTCAGCCCTTGGCTATGGGCCAAACCTGGGAGGTATAAACTGTGTCAACCCAAGGTGATCCTCTAGAGAACCGTGAGTCACCAGCAGCCCAGACTCAGCAGCGGAGGGACCTGCTCCCAGCTCAGTGAAGACAAGCTGGGTGCTCATACCCTCTGTTGCAGTGTTCCTTGTTCCCGATCCTGCTTCCCTCCAGCCTGCCCTTTCCCTTTCTTCTCTCCTTGACAACTCACTTACACCTGAATCCCAGGCACAGCTTCAGAAAAACCCAACCTACGACACCCTCGTGCTCTAAGGATCAAGAGTGACACTGAATTTGATGTCACAGCTTTCCTTAACCTGAAAGCTGCTGTTATATTTTTTCTTTCTTGGGGTCAGGGTCTCACTCTGTTGCCCACACTGGAGTGCAGCGGGGCAATCATAGCTCACTGGAGCCTCAAACTCCTGGGCTCAAGGGATCCTCCCACCTCAGCTTCTTGAGAAGCTGGGACCACAGGTGCACCCCCACACCCAACTAATATTTATATCTGTAGAGATGGGGTCTCACTATGTTGCCCAGGCTGGTCTTGAACTCCTTGCCTCTAGTGATCCTCCTGCCCTGGCTTCCCAGCTTCCTGAGTCCATGTGAGGGAATGCCATTTGTAGCAGGGGTCTCCTGTGGCTCCTTCCAGCCTAGCATCCAGGTTCCATTCTTCCAATAACAGTGATCAGATTTTCCTCTGCGGAACCAGACTTTTCTCAATCTAAAAAGTTTGTGAGCATGCGTGTACGCACACACACACGCATGCAGGTGCACACACACATGCAGGTGCACACACACACACACTCTCACAGGCACACTTCAGAAGGGCATTTCAACCTGGCCATTAAGAAGTGAGGGGTTGGCTCTGGGAGAGGTGTGCGATCAAAGCTGAGCCCCGCCCTGGGAGCGCTGCTGGAATCCCTGGGGAGGTGGCACTTACACATCTGCAAGAGGCAGCTGAGGACCACCTGGCCCCAAATGGGAAGACTCTGTCCAAGGTTGAGGCAATCACAGAAGAAAGCCCAGTTGGGTAGCAGAGTGTGAAGGTACATGGCAGCTGCATGGAGCCTGGAGCCGTCTCCAGCTCTCTGAGTTGTGGGAGCCGATTCAGTCCCTTCAGCTGTGGGAGCGGCTCAGGACCCCTGGAGATGAATTTCAGTCATTTGCAACCAGGAACTCCTGACTGAGATCCCCTGACTGAGATCCCTGAGAAAGGTCTGGTGAAAACCCGCTCTTAGGAAATTGTCTGCTCCTGAGATGTGTGCCATCGCATTAAAAGTATGTACTCAACTTCTGGAGTCCTGGTGACTATACTATATGACCTGGATTGAGCTCTTTCTTTCTTGGCCTCAGTTCTTCTGTCGTATTGTGGGAGTGTTTGGACTGTGTATTTTCTAGGGATCAAGTCCTCAGTCCAGGACTCTGTCCTTTATGAGCACCCGCTGGGTGCTGGGCTCTCCCGTCCAATCCCCCAGGCCCCCAACACTCCAAGCTCTGATGCTGGACTTTCTTCACAAGGGCCAAATCCTCCCCATACTTCTGGCCCCACCTCCAGGGACCTGTCTTGGGAGAGATTTGGGGCCCAGACTAGATGGACAAATCTGAGAGCCGGGCCACTCCTTGACAGTCTTCTGTCTGCTGTCGTCACCTTTGTGCTTTTTATGGGAGCACAATTCTTGTTCATCATTTCACCCTCCCCTCCATGAGGCTGGCCCAGGGGCTGTCCCAAGGCCCCGCAGCCCCATGCATGGAAAGAGTCCTGGGCAGGAGAGGCCGGGTTTGAATTCCAGCTCCTGCACAGAGTTTAGCGTACGTTTGCAATGGGAGCAGGAGGCGAATAAGATTAGACCAGGCTAAGCTGGGATGGTAAAGAACTCTAAAATGTCATGGCTTCAACCACATTTATTTTTCACCCCTGCAAAGCCCACTGTGAATCTAGGCAACTCTGTGGCCATCATCTTCCATACAGTGACTCAGTGATCCAGGCTGCCTTGGTCTGGTGATGTCACCATCTCAACGCCAGGCCTCCACAATTGCTGCAGCAGGAGAAACACTCTCGTGGGGCCCTCACAGCACTCTTCTGAGCTTCAGCCCAGGCACCCACCACACCAGTTAGCCAGAAGTCACCCCGAGGCCCTGCCTGACTGGGAAGGGGGCTTAGAAGTGTGCCTTTCTTGAGAGAGACCAGCGGGCAGCCCTGGTGATGTCCTCCCACAGCAGGTACAGGAATGAGGTGTGCTGCTGATAGGCCAGCCCGGCCATTGAGAGAGTCAGTGAGAACGGGAGGCTGGAGAAGGGAGGGGCACACTCCCTCCACTCCCGCTTAGAGCACCTCACTGCACAGGCTGGGACCGTGCAGCCACAGCTGTGAGTTGGGGGTTTGCTGCTTGGATTTAAAAAGTGTGCCAATCAGCTGTCATGTTTGTAAGAGACTGCCATTGCATGAATGAGAAACTCTAGCAGCTTAGCCTCATAGAGTTTCTTTTTTTTTTTTTTTTTTCTAGCAGGACAGGAAATCTAGGGAGGTGGCTAAGGGCTGGTGACTCTGAGATGTTACCCAGACCCCAGGCTTCTGGGCTGTCTGTCTGACCATCCCTAGCTTGTGTTTTTGTTCTCAAGGCCACCTTGTCATTATTGGTGTTCCCCGGCCACTCCACCTCAGCAAGAAGACAGATGGACACGGAAGCATTTAGAAGGAGGAATGCCACCTACGTCGGGAAGTGAAGCTTTCTCAGGTGTCCCCAGCAGGCCTCTGCCCATGTTCCTTTGGCTAGGGCACTGGGGGTCTGGGAAGCACAGCGTTTGGGTGAGCATGCTTCTGCCTTGATGAAACTGCCATTCTATTATCAAGTAAGACAGGAGAAATCAATATTAGGTGGGTGAACGAACAAACTATTAAATAACCAGCAGCTTCCTACAAATCCTTGAGTTTCTATTGAGCTCTTTTGAAGACTGACTTCTCAGCATACGAGGCCAGCATTTCTTAATGGCAAAGTCGCGGGCTGTGAGTTTTGACTTCTCCCCTCGGGAGGTTATCTCCCCAGCATTTTCTTACCTGTTAGTGTCTATGCATATTACTCTCAGTCCACCTTACCCAGGGCTGGCTTCACGGGCATGTGACCTGCGTGGCATCATAGGGTTTCATGCTTGGTTTGCTTCTGTGGCTCCTGGGGAACCAGAAAACACAGGGACACGTAAGCAGACAGGGAGAGTTTCCCAGGATTGCAGGAATTTAATCAACGGAACCATCAGTCTGGTGCACAGCCTCCTGCCCCACAGCCTGTTTCTCCTAATCCCTGTGTGGAATATGGTCACCTACTTGGTTAAAAGTACAGAGCGGGGCAATGTATAGATGAACCCAAGAGAGCTTTCCTCATGACTACTCCTGGAGGAGCCTCGGCTTCATCACCATCACATGTGACTCATGTGCCAGCATGGACTCATTGAGTCTGCACCAGGGGACCACCCCCCCACCTCTCCATGCGATGCGTAACCTCTCCCCTCTCCATCACCCCATAAAACGCTGCCGTCCCTTCCCTCAAGCACATATTGCTTGGGAGAATACACCCATTTCCTTACTTGTGACAAGTAATAAAACTCCTATTGATCAACACCTGACTTCTCATGGAGAGTCATGTGTTACTTGCCAGACAAACTCCTGTTTCATCAGGGAACAGACTCAGAACTCGAGATCTGGATTCAGAATCCCAGCTTAGACGCATTGGATAAGTTACCTAGAATCCTCTATTGGCCGGGCACGGTGGCTCACACCAGTAATCCCAGGTCTTTGGGAGGCTGAGGTGGGATTACTCACCCCACCTCAGGAGGATTGCTTGAGGCCAGGAGTTTAAGACCAGCCTGGGCAACAGAGCGAGACCCTGTCTCTACAAAATAAAAAATGATAATAAAAGGCTGGGTGCATTCGCTCACGCCTGTAATCCCAGCAGTTTTGGAGGCTGAGGTGGGCAGATCACCTGAGGTCAGGAGTTCGAGACCAGCCTGACCAACATGGTGAAAACCCGTGTCTACTGAAAATACAAAAAATTAGCCAAGCATGGTAGTGTGTGCCTGTAATCCCAGCTTCTTGGGAGGCTGAAGCAGGAGAATCGCTTGAACCCTGGAGGCGGAGGTTACAGTGAGCCAAGATTGCACTACTGCACTCCACCCTGGGCGACAGAGTGAGACTCCGTCTTGAAAACAACTACAATAATAATAAGAAGAATTCTCTAATCTCAGTATTCTCATCTATTTAAAGAAATAAAACCGCTTCTCCCTCAGGGGCCTATGGTGATCCTAGACAGAAAGGGCCCAGCCCGGCTATGTGTACCCGGCGTTTCCAAGACGGTTCTGGCCATTATTAATACAATTTCCATTTCTGTTGTAAAGACTGCTTTCTAACGACAGAGCCTCACCTTTGTTAAAACGCACGCTCTGAATGAAGAGACCCCCCCCACCAAACAGGCTTTGTATGAGCAACATGGCTGTTATTTACCGGGGTGCAGGCAGGCTGAGTCTGAAAAGAGAGTCAGTGAAGGCCGGTGGAATAGGAGTTGGTTTTACAGGTTTGGGGAAAACAGTGGAAAACAGTTTAGGGCGTTTTCTTTTGCAAGCTGCGAGGGGGTAGTAAGTTGGCAAGTTGGGAGGGAATCGGAAGATATGGAGGCACGAGGTTGACCAAGGCGGGTTACAAAGTCCAACGGCCTTGTCAGTTGCAGCCGGAATAAGAAACCACAGAAGAACGTCTCAGGTTAGTTAGGTGCCACAGGGGTTGATCGTCCTTCCATTTTCCATGATCTTTCAGCTACTTCAGGTTTTCTAATTCCGGAAGGCCCTCCAGAGGTGTATGTTCAGGTCACGGGGGTTGCCATGCCGTCCACAGCACGGTCAGACCTTACAACCTTCAAAGCTGGGGCATAAGGATGTCTGTGACCAGTAGATCTGGGGCAGAGGCTCTCAGCCCCGCCCCCGCCTCAATTGAACAAGGCAGCAACCATGCTCATGGGATGCCAGGGAGAGAGACAAGTGAGGCAGGTGGGAGCTGGCTGAGAGGGTCCCTGTCCTACCTGACCAGGCCAAGACAGCTGCTGGTGCATGCCCCAGACCTGGCGAGACTCACTTGCTCAATCACCTTGAAGGGAAGGACAGGCCTCCAAGTCGGTTCCTTGGGAGTGGAGAGAGGTTTCCTCTACTCCACTGGGAGAGTTACAACAGGAACCATTAGCACTCGTCAAGCGAGGCCACCTTCATCGGAGGGAGAAAGTGCAGAAGACAGTTTAAAAGCCTCATTAACACAAGGCAACAAGTCACCAGGTGAAAATGAAGCCTCTGAGGCCCTGCTGATTGCACGGGAGGGAAGGCATTTGCATCTCTTCTCACAACGGAGGGCTGGCTGCCAATTACCTCCAGGATTAGAAATAGTTGCAAGCCTGAGTCTATCTTCGCTTATGGGTTTGAATTCCCTGCCAGGAGCCCCTCTCCAAAGCCTCCCCTTTGTGTATTAGAGTAAAAGCCTCTAAGACCTGTGGGAAAACATAAAACCTGAAGCAAGTTCCCCCAAGGCTGAGAAGCAGCAGAAATGTTGCCTCTTTCCTGCAACCGCTCCTCGGCTGCACCAGAACGTCAGGGAATGCAGCCTGGCACGCGCTCTGGCAGGATGGGCCCTACCGATTAAAACTCCAGACACAATCAATGTCACGCATGTGCGTTTTCTCCCCTACAGGTCATGCAAGAAACAGAAGCCCTGCATGTCTGTATTCCCTAAATAAATGACTCGAGTCATTCACTGCCTCCTACCCACTCACTTGCCTGCTGTTACGAGCGGGCTGTGGAGACCCCCATAGTGCCCTGTGGAGGCTTCTTCTGGCTCTCAGGGTCTATGGGAACCCTGGTTGCCTACATAGTGTGCGCTCAAATGTCTTCAGTGCCTGGGGTTGCCACTTTCTCAGCTCCCTACCTACTCAGATCTACAAAATCAGCTCCCAAGTTGTGTTCCATTCTCTCCACAGCAAGCGTGGCCACGGGACCTGAGCCCTTTCAGAACTCAGGGTGCTGAATGTCTGCGACATTCCCCCAAGGAATGTCATGGAGCTGTCCCCTCCCCCACATCCTAGGGTAGCACAGGTCTCCATCCATTGCCCCTAAAACCCCCAAGATCTCTTTCTCCCTCTCACCCTCAGGGAGGCTCACTGCCCCCCACCTCAATTAGTCTGTGTCCTCTGTTGAGGACCCTCTCAGTGGAGAAGTGAGTATTGTCAGGGGAAGACCGCAGTGGGGACTTGTAGGCACTGAAGAGTTCTGTGAATGTATCTTCATCTGGGTGGTGGCCACACAGACACAAGTGGGCGTAAAAGTGAGATGCAATGGTTGGACACTCAGTGTTCATGCACAGACACGTGTTACTGTGTGTATGTTATACTTCAGTTTTAAAAATATGACACCCCACCCTGAAAAAATGAATGTGCTCAGACCAAGCATGGCAAACAGCTGGCATATGGTCCTGCGAAGTGGCGATTTCCTAAGTTCAACCAAGCATTTTTTGCTGGGTCTGTACCGTGTGTGTGCTTTTAACAAAAATTTGTTTCCAACCTTTAAAATGGAAGATTTTTACATAAAATTTTGAATTTCTGGCTCCCACTAGAAGCCTAAGTGGCACTTGATCTCCAGTTGTAGCCATTTGGATTTGCAAGCTCTTATCCGGGCATTGAAATACAAGATACAAAGACCCCGACCAGCTGCTGGAAAGGCATCGGGGCTACCTTCCAGAATTGCACTGGGCAGCGGTGGGATGGGGAGGAAATGGGCATAGGGAATGCTTTTGTAAATGCAGTTAATTTTTCTATCCGTTGTTTTCTGCTATATCAAGCAAAAAAATCAAAGTAAAAAATTGATATAATGTGCATACATAGATATACGTGCATGCCTATCTCTCTATACATACCTACTTTTCCCCTTTCTTTCACTTAAATCTTCACTCACTAGTTTCTGTTTGATTATTTTTTTTCCCCTCTCATCCATTGCTGTTAATTTCTGGCAGTAATTTATCAATGCCCCACTACTCCAAGAACCATTGAAATCACAGTTGGAAACCTCGATAATTTCACCAAGGCAGAAGCTATTAAATGCAAACATTGGCAAAAGTTTTTAACGCTGCAGAAAATCACAAAAAAAATGCCAAGGTAAGCTCATGGCTGCTGCAGATTTAATTCATACTCTCCTTAAAAGGCAGAAATCCCCTGTCTGCCCAGCAGGACCTGAAGAAGCCTTAAACGGGGACCATGTGAGGCCTCATCAGGATGATTCTTCCCCCTCCCAAACCCAGCGTGGCAGAGAAGCAGGCAGTCTGGAGGGCATGAGAGATGGAAACGTCCCCCCGATTTTTCTTACCCCATTCAAGTTCACGACTGAAATGGACAGAACAATAGTTAACCCCACAGCCTGCAGCCTCTACCACTGATAACCGGGAAAACACAGTTACCTTACACACTTCTGCTCTGTGCTTTTCAAGGTCATTTTGTCACTAGGCCCTCACTGAAACCCCAGAAGGTGAAAAAATTGGAAGGTTGAGGGACCCCAGAAAGACAGAGCTCAAGGTTAATCAGCAATTTGCCATTCAGAGTAGGATAAGAACCAGGGTCTCTGGGCTTCTAATCTAACCCCACTGCTTCTTTCTTCTAGATCTACCACTCCTTCCAGCACTGTGGCGGGGGCTGACACCCATCTCACTGCTGGATGAAAGAGAACGAGACCCTCTCTCTGCCCCGCATTGGATTTGCTTGGTCACCCAAGCTCACCCTTAGGATCAGAGTTGTTCAGCCACAATTAGATTTAGTTAAGTAATCCCAGAAGCGAAGCTTAGCATACTAGACAAGGTTCTGGCAGGAGACTCACTGCCCTCAGAAGGTGCACCCCCACAGGCTGCAATGCAGTGACTGTCTACAGCAATGGGAGTGTGGCAGGGATAAAGAAGCCAACAAGGGATTGTCACCTTCCTAGAGGAGAAAGCCAAGATGGGAACATACTACCCCCCATGCATGAAAACATGAGAGGAGGAAGCGCTGTTTAGCCCAGTGAGACTCAGAAGCACAAGTCAGCCCCTATCAGAGACGTGGTGCAGAAACATGGAAAGCATGAAGGAGAAATATCCTGACCTCATTCCAGCTTCATCCTCCAGTTCCCTGAGAGTGGTTCCCATTGACTGAGCCCAGCTGGCAGTCTGGGGCAGGGAGCAGGGGTCAGCCTCCTGGTGCACGGGCAGGCTGGGGAGGGAATGAATGTGGGGAAGGACTGGGGAGAGAAAATAAGAGAAAATAAGCAGCATGCCTTACTTAAGAGCCTCAGGATCTTTATCTGTAAAATTGGATGATAATGTCTACCTAATAGTGCAATTCTGAGGATAAAAACTAAGATATCTAAGGCATGAAGCACATAAGAAATATTGAAAATATTTAATTTACTCTCCTCATTATCATGATCTATGCTTCCCTTAAACAATGTTGTTCTGTTCCTAGTATGATGTATCCCCCAGATGGGAATGGCTGCAAAAATGCTTATCCCCCAGGCCTCATTTCCCACAAAAGGACGGCATACTTTCTGGAGCACAGCCCTCCTGAAAAGGGCCCCTTAGACCATGTTTGATTAGTTTCAGTGATGGTGGACTAACTGCATCCCCATCCCTTCTGCCGCCAAGCCACTCAAAACTCAGAAAACTATTTCTGTATTATCAGGACAAAGCACTCTGTATCTGTATTCTCCAAGGCTTCTGCACTTGGAGGTCACCAGGAAGAGATCTGCTCTGCTCTCTCATTCATGGGAGCTGTAGAGATCTGGGAAAGCTTTGTTTTGTTTTATTTTGTTTTGTTTTTGACAGAGTCTTGCTCTGTTGCCCAGGCTGGAGTGCAGTGGTGCAATCTTGGCTGACTGCAACCTCTACCTCCCGGATTCAAGTGATTCTCCTGCCTCAGCCTCCCAAGTAGCTGGGATTACAGGCACTTGCCACTATGCCCAGCTAATTTTTTATTTTTGCTAGAGACAGGATTATACCATGCTGGCCAGGCTGGTCTTTAACTCCTGACCTCAGGTGATCTGCCTGCCTCATCCTCCCAAAGTGCTGGGATTACAGGAGTGAGCCATCAGGCCCAGCTGGAAAGTTCTTAAGTTAGACCTGCTCTTCACAAAAGAAAAGAGAGGGAAGATTGGGAAAACAAAACAAAACAAAAAACACGTCTTTATACCAATTAATTAATGCACATTGAATGAACAGATTTTTTTTTTTTAGACAGTCTTGCTCTGTCGCCCAGGCTGGAGTGCAATGGTGCGATCTTGGCTCACTGCAACCTTCACCTTCTGGGTTTAAGCAATCCTCTTGCCTCAGCCTCCTGAGTACTGGGATTACAGGCACCCGCCACCATGCCAAGATAATTTTTGTATTTTTTAGTAGAGATGGGGTTTCACCATGTTGATCCGGCTGGACAGCTTTCCAAAAGGCACAATTACCAAACGACTACCACTACCAAAGCCCATTTTAGGAACACATAGATAACCTGAGATTAAATTCATAGTTAAAAATCCTTCTACAAGAAGAAACTGCAGGGCCTCAAAGCTCCACTGCTTCACTGGTGAATTCTACCTAATTTTTGAGAAGGAATTTGTATCAATTCTATAAAATTCTTTCAGAAGATAGAAGTGAGGGGAATACTTTCTAACTAATTTGATGAGGCCAGAATTTCCCTGATACTAGCAATAGAAAAGGATATTTCAGGAAAAGAAAACTATAGATTAATCTCTCTCATAAGCATCTATATGAATATCATTAACACAATTTTAGCAGTTAGATCTAGCAATATATTTTAAAAGATAATAAAATATGACTGTGATTTGTGATATAGTAAGAATATAGGCATATGTATATATTTGGTATATTAGACACAGCAAAAGACGGCATTGTTAAAGGCAGAAATAGAAAAATAATAATAATCGAAACAGAGACCCAGAGAAAAATAATTGAAGGGAAATAAAAGCCAAATAGAGCATCTGTAACTAGCCACAAATAGCAAATGATACAAAATACTTGCAAGTAGAGCTCCAGAAGGAAATAAAAGATACAATAGAGAAGAAAAGGTGTTTGAAGAAATAATGGCTAAATTTGTGCAGATTTAGTGACTTACCTCAACCAAGAGATCCAAGCAGCTCAGCAAAACCCAAGAAAGGTAAAAGTGAAGACTCATAGAGGCTCATCATTTTTAAACTCCTTACAACCAAATATATTCACCAAAAAAATAGTCACATTAGATATTCGGAGAAAATGATAAAAATGATGGCTCATTTATTAGAAACAAAAAAGTCAGACAATGTCTTTCAATTCTGAAGAAAAAATAAACTCTCAACCAAAAATTCTATGCCTAGCAAAAACATCCTTAAAAATAAACAAAATATATATTTTCAGATGCATAAAAGCTGAGAAAATCCCTTGCCAATAAACCTGAACTGTGAGAAACGTAAAAGGAATTCTTCTGGCTGAAGAGAAATGATACACAATGGAAACTGTTCTACAGGAAGGAATGACTGTGCTAGAGAAGGGGAGAAAGTGTAGGTTTGCTGTGAGGAGAAGTCTGTGTGGCGCTCTGTGTGTGCATCGTGGTTCAGCAGGGCAGGGCAACCAGAGGCCTCCCTGTGGTAAACTTGGGACTTCTTCAAGGCCTGAGGACTGGCTCTGAGCTGGGTGCTGGGCTCTTCCTGGAGAAGCTCTTCAAGGTGTAACGGCCTCCCCCAAAAGCAGAGTCCGGGTCCTGGCATCTCTGGATTTCCTTGGGGGACAAAGGTATGAGCAGAAAAGGTTGTCACCACTACCTAGTTTTGAAGAAGAACTTTATGCTCTATTTTTAAAAAACTGCTATGAATAAAATAGTAAATAATATGCTTTTCAGCTCACCAAACTAAGTAAAAGTGATGTGATGGCCTAGTGCCATCCTCAAGAAATAGCAGCCTTTACACATAGCCGTCATGAACAGCAGGTATAGAGGCTATCAGTGAAAAACTCAACGAGGCCAACTCTATGGCTCATGGTGAAATAAATTTCACAGAAATAGAACTTTAAAAAAATAGAAAACAAAATAAGCAAAACTGACAAACTGATTGCTGATATTCAAGAAGCAAAAGTCAATGGACCCTAAATCATCATCCATCAAACATCAATGGTTTTTCTAAATAGATCACGCACAGAGTCTTTCGCACATGGTCCTTCACCAGACGATACCATTTGTCTTCGGGAAAATACTTTTACACCTCTCTACTCATATTCTCACCTTTGCTCCCAGAATTTGTTCCCCAAACTCTTCCTGTAAGTCCACATTTATTTTGCTGTCAAATTGCATGGCGAAGGCCTCTATGTTTTCCTGCACTTCCAGAAAGCATGCACGGACATCCCCCATTCCCTACCGCAAGAATACCCTTTGTCAAGGCATTTTTCTGGCCTGCCACATCTTTCATTGGTAACAAGGACAGTATCCTCCAAGGATTTCTCACCATTTTCTTTTTCCTGAAAATAATGCAGTATTATTCTTAGGATGGCAGGAGAATGGGGCAAACTCTAGTCCCATTCCCCTGGCATCCTAAGAATAATACTGCATTATTTTCAGGGTTAAATTTCAGTGTTCAAATGACCTACTACTGAACATCTAAAAAAGTAGAAAAACAATTCACTTTTAAAAATATATTTTGATTTATCTCTCATTTTAATTCAAGAAACTAGTATCACTTAAGTGATTATACTTTTTCCCAGAGGAAGCTTTATAGAATTATAATTCTTAGCATAAAGATTTGTAAGTAAAATTATTTAGAATATTTTTTGAGTGCATGTGCTTATTTCTGATGTCAGGTCCAGCATGCAGAGCTTGGAATTCACCAGCCCATCCTAACAAGCAAAAAGCTGAACCCATGGAGAAATCCATCTTCTCAGATCTGTCAGAAAAGTGAGGTCACAGGGCAAACACTGCCCTCAAAATTAGAGAGACAGACAGGTGAATAC
This sequence comes from Cacajao melanocephalus, assembly GCA_963573385.1. Lineage (NCBI taxonomy): Eukaryota > Metazoa > Chordata > Mammalia > Primates > Pitheciidae > Cacajao > Cacajao melanocephalus. Next base: position 54,778 of record CAUYLG010005301.1, on the reverse strand, counting down.
AGCCACTCACAACTTATCAGAGCAGAAACCCATGAGCAAACACCTCTGAGGGACCCCAAGCTGGGTTAGGAAAACCTAAAATGTCATTGACAAATTGCTGGAGGCTCCACATTGACAAGTTAAAAACTCCAGTAGGGCCTGGTCAGGGAGGGGTTGGACGGGACATGCTTCTGTGAGTTTTACCTTCCGGAGCTCAACCAGGTTCTTACAGTGAATGTCAGAGAAAAATTCCCCAGGGCTTCTTCCAGGAGAAAGGAAAAGGAACCATTCTGAAATCTTCCAGAGCATTCTGTTATTAACAAGGCCTCGGGAGAAACTATTTCATCAGAGCCTAAACCATTGGAGTTTTATCAGAGCCGACCTGGGGAGAGGAACATACCCAATTCCAGCCCGCCTTAGCTTTTCACACGAGGGAAACACTCACCTTTTGCCAGCTCTAGCCTTTGACGTGGGAAAAGGGAATACCCAATGCCAGTCCACTCTGGCCACCCTGTCCCACCTGATGGGCAGGTACAAAACTGAGAAGTACTTGCGAAGATCTTAGTTCAGGGGCACGAGCTCACTAAAAGACTGAGGGCTAATTCTAGGACTATAGAAGGTGCCCCCATATCTTATCACTGCATTAGTAAAGGCTTGGTAACTTCAGTTCCGTTTACCCAGTGTCTGGCTATTACATGAACATGAAACATTTATAAAGCATACTAAAAGGCAAAAAACAATTGGAAGAGACTCAGAAAACATCAGAAGAAGACTCAGATATAGCAGAGATGCTGGTACTATCAGACCGGGTATTTAAAACGATTACTACTAACACACTAATGGCCCTTTCTAATGGATAAAGGAGGCAGTGCACAAGAACATATGGGTGACATAAGCAGAGAAGTGGAACATTCTAAGAAAAAACATTTTTAATGCTAGAGATAGATAACACTGTTACAGAAATGAAGAATGTCTTTGCTGGGATCACTAGTAGACTGGACACAGCTGAGGAAAGAATCTTTGAGCTTGAGAATATAGCCATAGAAATTTTCAAAATGAAAAAGCAAGGGAAAAGAAATCTATGCAAAACAGAATGGAATATCTGAGAACCATGGGACGGCTAAGAAAAGTGTAACCTATATGTAATGGGAGTACCAGAAGAAGAGTGAAAGAGGTGTTTGAAGCCATACTTATTGAGAATTTTCCCCAAATTAATGTTACAAAAAACAAAACCACCCATCCAGGAAGCTCAGAGAACACTCATCAGGGTCCATTAAAAAAATTATATCTAAGCACATCATATTCTAACTGCCAAAAATCAAAGATGCAGAAAAATACTAAAAGAAGCCAGGGCAAGAGGGAAACACCTTAGCTGCAGAGGATCGAAGATAACAGTTACATCGGACTTCTCAGAAGCCAATCTGAACAGATCATATGCTGTATGATCCCAGCTCTATGACATTCTGGGCAGGGCAAGTTATGGAGACAGTAAAAGGATCAGCGGTTGCCAAGGGTTGCGGGGAAGAACACACAGGGCACAGAGGATGTTAGGGCAGCAAAACTACTCTGTGTGATTCTACAGGGGTGGATCCATATCATTATACATTTGTTCAAACCCACAGAACGCACAACACCAAGAGGGCATCCTCATGTAGTTTGTGGACCTGGGTGACAGTGAAGGGTCTGTGTAGGGTCAGCAGTTATGAAATATGTCCCACTCTGGTGCAGGATGTTGATAGTGAGGGAGGCTGGACTACGTCAGGGCATTAAGTATAGAAGAAATTGCTGTACTCTGCTCAATTACTCTGTGAACCTAAAACTGCCCCAAATTTAAAATCTATTTACAAGCACATGTTCTAGGCAAGGTGCAGTGGTTCACGCCTGTAACCCCGGAACTTTGAGAGGCTGAGGCGGGCGGATCACTTGAGGTCAGGAGTTTGAGATCAGCCCGGCCAACGTGGTGAAACCCCATCTCTACTAAAAATACAAAGATTAGCTGGGTGTGGTGATACGCGCATGTAGTCCCAGCTACTAGGGAGGCTGAGGCAGGAGAATTGCTTGAACTTAGGAGGCGGAGGTTGCAGTGAGCCAAGATCGTGCCACTGCAGCCTAGGTGACAGAGTGAGACACCGTATCCGAAAAAACCAAAAAGCAAAAACATGTCCTAAAGACCGCAATGAAATACCACGACAAGTCCACTAGAATGACCAAAATGAAATCAGCGTTAGAGAGTCTATGGAATAATTACAGGTTGCTATACTGCTGTTGAGTGTATAAAATAGTACAATACTTAGAAAACTGTTCAGCGATTACTTCAGATGCTAAGCATACATCTACCCTATGATCCAGCAAACCCACTTCCATGTATTTAGCCAAGAGAAATGAAAACGTGCTCACACAAAGCCTTTTACAAGAACGTTCACAGCAGCTTGATTCTCGATAAGCCAGCGTTTGAAAACTTTCTAATGTCCGTCAACAGGTGCATAAACTGTGATAAATTCACACAATGGAAATCACTTCAGCAATGACAAGGAATGAACGGCTTATCATACAACATGAATCCTCAGAATGCACTGAGTGAAAGAAGCCAGATACAAAAAAAATGTGTATGCAGTGTGATTCCATTTATATGAGGTTACAGTATACGCCAAATGGTGGAGGGATGGATTGGGAACGTGCAGAAGGACATATTCATATGTATTCTGGGACATATTCTGACAGATGTAAATATTCTGTCTTGCTGTGTATGTGCCAAAATTCAGTAGATGGTACGCTTGACCTGTGCGTAAATTAGGCCTCAATTTCAAAAGGGCATGTTCTCTGGTAATTACCTCTTTCCACTAGAACCCAGGGCACAAGAAATTTAATAGCAAAGTTCAGGGTCTTGATATTAAACAGACAGGCTTTGGGGCAATAAACTTAAGAATACTGAGTTCCTACTAGAGCTTAAAACTCTAAGCAAAGGGAACATAGCCTGTGTCTTGCCTGTGTATTCACCTCGTCTCCTGCTACACCTGAGTCTTCCCCAGACCCCAACAGAACTGTAGCAAAGACCAGGGAGCGGCTGGGCATGGACGGTCATGCCTATAATCCCAGCAAAAGTATAGCTTGAGTCCAGAAGTTCAAGACCAGCCTAGGCAATACAACAAGACCCCCATCTCTACAAATATTTTTCTTTCATTAGCTGGGCGTGGTGGTGTGCACCTGTAGTCCCAGCTACTTGGGAGACTGAGGCAGGAGGATTGCTTGAGCCTAGGATTACGGAGGCTGCAGTGAGCTATGATGGCAAGACTGTACTCCAGCCTGGGTGATAGAGTGAGACTCCATCTCAAAAAAGAAATAATAAAAAAAAGAAATGTTGAAGGCAAAGTTTTTCTACAATATTTTGCCATTGTAGACAGTGAAGCATGCTTCTCCAGTCTCTGAGACTCTGAGTTCATCAGAATGATTGAAAGTTCTGCTTTCAGAATCAATGGGAAAAGTGTCATCTTTGATGACATAAGACAATGATGTAGAGGGAATATGGGATCATCCATCTTCTCACTGCCGGGGGAAGCCACATGCACCACAGAAGAGGCGTGAGGCTTTCCCGATAGCTACTGGCCTCCGAGAGCTCACCCAAGCGACAGGCTGCCTGACAGCCTGTTGCGTATTCAAGCCAGAGGTTGCAACTGATGGGGGTCTGCTGATATGAATGGCTTCGCTCACTGAGTTGCCAACACTGAATAATCACAGTTTTATGTTAAAGTCTGGATTTCCATCTTCTCTAGAAAACTCAGAGCAAACCAGAGAAATATGGAATCATTATAAATATGAATAACACTGCTCCCGAATCCCGTCATGGCGAGACCCACCCCCATACTGTGGGGGCCGGTCTCCTGGACAGGGCTGTGCCACCTCCACTTGCCCGCGGTGATCACCTGGCCCATTTTTCCCCACCTGTGAGTTGTTGAACCCAAAGGTTAAGGTTTCCTTTAAATTGTAGTCATTTGACCTTCCTCACTTCCAAGAGCCCAGGAGAAAATCTCTTATTGGCAATAAAGCAACATTTTATATAAATTGCAAAAATTAAACCACAGAGCCAATTACTGCCTGAACTGCTCACACAGTGTTCCAGAGGACGTCCAAGAAAGGGTTCTGACCTTGAGAAATCTTCTCGGCTCTGGGTCTCCATTTCCTGACCTGTAAGATAAGAAAATGAACTCAGCCATCTCCAGCCCCTCATTCCTCTGTGATAAAATATCTAACCGTAATTGTCTTTGCAGAGACAGCCCCTCAGCCGCGAGGAGGCTGTTGTATAAGGTCTGACTTGCTTCGTATTCTATTTAGAAGAGCACGTTTGTAAAATGTTTCTTCATGGCCAAGCTGGCATGTAAACAGCTGCTCAGCGCGGCCAGCACTTAACAATACCGAGCTCTTAATGTGGCTCAAAAGGAAGACAGACGGGCAGCCTGTGCTCTGCCTGAGTATCTCCTCCTGAGGCACCACGGTCTGCCCCCAACCCCACCACGGCAGCAACAGGAACCCCTTATGTGTTCACAATCAGGTTACAAATGAAGTGGAAAAGGTTTGACACACATGCAAAAACCTCTTGACAAAAACATCAGGGGAATATTCGTGGAAGAGCTCAAGGCGGTCCTAGAAGGTCGATTCTTCCCTCAAATACCATCATCTAGCAATAATCTCACCAAGCAATCTGCATGCTTTAAGATGGTCACATTTGTTGTTAATTTTACGTCAACTTAAGGTTAAAAATATTTGACCATAAATATATGATCTCATGTAAGGAAAGTATCTACACACATACATAATAAACATGCAACTAACATTTAATTAACTGACTCAGTGCACTAAGTACTTCACAAATGTATACTATACTATCATCTTTGATTCTTTTTTTTTTCTTTGAGACGGAGTTTAACTCTTGTCACCCAGGCTGGAATGCAATGGCACAATGTCAGCTCACTGCAACCTCTGCCTCCTGGGTTCAAGCGATTCTACTGCCTCAGTCTCCTGAGTAGCTAGGATTAAAGGTGCCCACCACCATGCCTGGAAAATTTTTGTATTTTTAGTAGAGATGGGATTTCACTATGTTGTCCAGGCTGGTCTCAAACTCTGGACCTCGGGCAATCTGCCCACCTCAGCCTCCCACAGTGCTGGGATTACAGGTGTGAGCCACCACACCTGTGCCATCTTTAATTCTTTAAAGTTCCACTTTACACACGAGGAAAACTGAGGCTCGGGAAAGTGAAACAACCTGTCCAGGATCACACAGCTAGGATGGGCAGAAACCTAGCAGCACTGGACTTTTCACTCAGCTAGCCGGTCGCCAATGCTGTGAGTCCACTGCTTATGCTTTGGGGTATAAAATCACGCTTCCTTTCACGCTGCATGGAAATTAAGAGAGTTCCCTGAACGTTGTTAAATCAACAGATAACCCTTCTGTTCGCACTGGGAGGATGGCAGCATTCACAACCTCCCTTTATTTGACTAGAGGCATTCAGACACATGCGTGTCCTTGATAAGAGTCAGATACAATTAGAGAGAAAGCAAAAGAGCTGGAAGGAGCTGCAGATAGAGAGAACTGTGTGATCTCCACCTCCTATGCCTTTGGGGCTGATATGTCAGGGTTTCCACGGACTCCCTGGACACTTAAGGACTTAGGTGTGTGCATGGAGCGATTTTCCTCTGTCTTTTGGAAAGCCATGGATAAAATAATGACAAGAGACAATGCTGAGCATTCACTGTGCATGAGACTGTGTTCTTTCAGTCACCCCGTGAGGTCGGAACTTGTCCCTACTTGACCTGGGCTGCAAATGAGAAATTTATAGCCAGGAGCCCTTGGGGTCTGAGTGAGAGTCCTGACCCCAGGGCAGGACCCAGAGGTCTGATTTGTCTGCTCTGACCTGATAGGTTCTCCTCACTCTCTGAAAGAAAACCTACAAAAACATCCTGCCCTTGGTACCCTCAGGGGCCCTGTCTGTCTGGAATGCCCTCTTTCCCAGGAGCCTCACCTCTACTTGCCTATACAACTCCTAAGGCTCCAGAGACAAGCTCCAGCCCTCTCTCCTCGGTGCTGCCATAAAGGAACACCTGCAATTGGGTAGTTTATAAAGAAAAGAGGTTTATTTAGCTCACGGTTCTGCAGCTGTGCAGGCAGCACGGTGCTAGCATCTGTTCCTGGTGAGGCCTCAGGAAACTTACAGTCACGGTGGAAGGAGGATGGGGAGCAGGCGAGTGTCACATGGAGGGAAAGGAAGCAAGAGAGAGAACCTTGAGACAACCAGCTCTTGTATGAACTCATTACCTTGGAGAGTATTCCAAGCCATTCATGAGGGATCCGCCCCCATGACCCAGTCACCTCCCACCAGGCCCCATCTCCAACACTGGGAATCGCATTTCAACAGAGATTTGGAGGCGATGCACACCCAAACCATCTCAGCGCTGGAGGCTGGAGTTCCACGGTGAGTCTGTGCCTGGACTGCAGCACTAACCACTCACACTGACCCCAGCTGCTCTCTGGCAGCGGCTGACCTGTGGCCTCCTCTGGCTCTCCCTGCACTCCCTCCGGAGGCTCCAGGGTCATTCGGTCCATGCCCTTCTCTCTCACAGCCCCCTGCCTGAGCTCACAGCAGGCTCTCACTTCCGCTGGCCTCATTCAGGCCCTAGAGATGGCTTTTGGATCGGTGTTTCTTTCCTGCACCTTCTTCCAGAGAGCTGAGGCTCAGCAGGGCTCAGGCCCGGCCACAGGGATTGTCAATGATTCTTCAGAGGCTATTGACAAGGTTCCACCTGGTAAGCTGGCATCCAAGGACCCAGGCAGGACCTGAGCCCTCCTGCCTCAGTAGCCAGCTTCCTGTAGGCCCCTAACACACTTTCCAAACCGAGGACTGATTGTCATCATGGCCATGCTCCTGCCTCCCAGCTCCTGCTCCCACAGAGCTTCCTGCTCCAGAACAGAGCTTCCTGGGAGCAGAAGCAGCTCCACCCAGAGCTGGGACCTCACCACCTTTGCTGATTGTAAACAGCCTCCACCTTGTGCTGGCAGGTGCGGCAAAAACGGGAGAGATTGAGTTCCAGTTGGGAGGAAAGAGAGACAGAAGGTGAGCAGAACGTGACCTCAGTAATTCAGCTCGAGTCCCGAGCACAGATACGGGTGAGGGGGCGCTGACCTGCGTAGAATAGGGCTTGAATAAAGTTTTACTTGAATCAGTTTTCCCAGAAATGAACATGAACTGTATATTCAGTTATGCAATTTGCACTTCATTTAGTATTTTTTTAGAAAGGTTTCCATGTCAATCCACATTGACTCATAATAGAGCTGCTTCAGGCATCATCATATTGGGAGCCACAGAGGTGTGGGGGCAGGCCTTCCCCTCGTGCTCCTTCCTCCTCTCCCCGGCCACACACTCAGACACACACACACAGAGACACATACACACAAACACGCAGACACACACACAGCAACACACACACAGACACACACAGAGACACACAGAGACAGACACACACAAACACACAGACACACACAGACATACAGAGACACACAAACATGCAGACACACAGAAACACACATACACAGAGGCACACACAGAGGTACATACAGACACACAAAGAGAAACACACACAGACACACACACAGAGAAACACACATGTAGACATATACAGAAACACACACACAGAAACACACTCACATAGACACACACAGGGACATACATACACAGGCATACAGACACACAGACGGAGACACACACGGACACGCACACATAATGCAGAGCTTGCTTTCAGCCAGAGTGCAGCCAGAGCTTGAAGAAGGGAGCAGACACTGACGACCTCGGCAGTGCCACCCTGTCAGAGTATACGGGGTCACATTTCTCTGGAGTGGGGTTGTCAATAACAGCTAGGCCCTGTCCCTTTCCTGGAGAAGCAAGTGTGAAAAGTCAAAGTTGCTGTGTACAGCCGGCTCTGCTGAGGCACTCAAGCCGGCATCTCCACCTGACCCAGCACAGCCCTGTGCCCCGGTGCCCCTGCCGTCACCTGCCCACACCCACCTCGGTCTGCCCCTCCCTGTGCCGACGCTGAGTAATCGATGTTCCGAAACTTCCTGGAGATGTGTTCACAGTCACAGGCAGGCACAGCTCATCTTTTCCAAGTAGCTGTGTGTGTGTGCACCTGCACACCTGTGCACTCTCAGTGACCCATGAGGCTGAGAGTACCGAGCCATGCACAGCCTGCCAGGAGCCGACTGGGTGCAAGGAGGGAAAGGTGGCTTTTTGCATGAGAACTGATAGGGTCAGGAGCTGTCAGAAACTTAGAAGGTCATGAAGTTTCATGTCAGAGAAATCAGAGATCAGACTTTGTTCCACTGTGTGACTATGGCTCAGCTGGTCAACTTCTGTAAGCCTGAGTCTCCTCATCTTTTCCAGATGGGGCTAACGACAGTTGTCCCATAACTGATGACTGGCACTAAGGAATACAGTCAGTGTAAAACATGCAGCTTTCTGGTAGCGTCACTAAATACCACTCATTGGTGTTTTGGTCATGGAGTGCCACCATGGAGCTGCAAGATTTTATGGAGAGATGGGGTGGGTGTGTATGAGGGTAGATAGCAGGCATGTCACCCTGGAGTGAGATGTCTGTGGGATTTTGTCTTGACGGGTGCCTCCAGGGCATTCCGAAGCCAGAAAAGTAAGCTTATATAGCAATGGTTTAAGCTCATAAAGCTTCTTCCAAAAATGGCAGCTGTCATGTCCACTCATGTTTCAGCAGCATGGGCAAGTCGCTGGCTGCACCTCCTCATCCCATTTTCCAAGGTTTGAATCCTACTGGGTGGCGGGGCCCCTACAGGGCTCAGGGCTATAAGGCCCTTGAAATTAAGTCACATGGAGGAGAGGGGGTGTTAACGAGGGGCATATTTCATCCTAGCGTGCGTGGCTGGTACCGAAAGTTCCTCCGACCCCACCCTTCAACCAGTGGCTATGTTGGGTACCACTGAGCCGGTAGTAAGTATGATAGGAAGATATATCATCTTTTGCTTCATGTTTTATTTTCTCAGTACTGCTATAAAAAAATAATTGTCACCAAAAAAAAAATCCTTCATTTCGTTTTCCCAGGATCCCTCTTTATTTGTCAATATTCAAATTATTTCTTTGTTAAGGGCCTTTTCCATATTCTCCTTGTTCATTTTCTCTTCCATTGTTACTTTAGTACAACGAACAGGGTCCTTGGTTATCCGCGGGTGTGCGTAGGATGTAAACAGTTCTCTCTCATCACTTTCATTAACTTCTTGAAATTCTTCGCTAAGATGTGTAATTTTACTTTAAGCTGTTTGCATTCTGTAGTCAGAGGTTTACGACAGCCAACAAGGAGCAGGAAATGGAATGGAGAAGAACATTGGTAGGACAGACAAGGTTGAAGACAGACAGATAGACCAGCAGTAACATAGGAGGGACCTTTCAGAGGAGACTAATTTCCTAAGGCCCAGAATATCATTCTATTCTGGCTTCTCAGAAGATAAATGATCAAATAATAATGACCTTTCCCCTTACACCAGATGAGACTTGCTCCTAATAGAACATTTAAAGTTTCGAGTAAATTATCTTTCCAAGTGCTGTCTTTGTATTTGTTCCTGGAGTTGATGAAGGCGGTCGGACCAGAGACATTTATGAAGTACTTACATAACGCTTGGCATGCTTTCAATGTTTGAGGCTCGTCACAGTCCCCATGAATTGGTCTGAATTCAGGAATGCAAAAGCTGTTCTCAAGGGAGCCTGGTAAGAGATCGTGACTACTGTGCAGACCCAGCCCCAGCCCCTAAATTAATCATGCTCGGTTCAAAGCCTCCTCCTTTCTTCCAAGTTAGAAGTGACAGGCCAGGTCCTCTCTCACACAAGGGTCCCAGGAGGGCCCAAGCTTAGAAGCTTGCTGTCTCATTTGTTTCTCAAACATATACCCGGTGGAACGCACGTGTCATTTCTGTAGCACAAGGAATGTGCCTGCACTCCATGCCTCCTGCCTGTTCGTTAGTTCGTAATTAAGTATGCACAGCTACAGATGTGTCTCGGAAAGATATCATCCAAGTCTTGACAAAGAACCAAAATTATTCATATAATTTATCATCCCAGCCATCTTGAATGCTAACGAGACCATCCTTGATTGGAATTGTCAAGAAACATTTGCACCCATGTCCTATCAGGGAGCATTTCCTCCGCCAGATGCTGCCTTTCATACCAACCACAAAGATTCTCTCATGCTTTCTCCCTGGCCTTTACAGAAACCAAATGCAATAAAACAAGGAGTTCTCCCCTCCCTCTTTTCTCTGATACAGAGCTTTCCAAAGGGCTTGCAAGTTTTCAGGTTTTCTGGTGAGGGGCATTGTGATGGATCGCTTGTTCCTTAAAGCCTGTTGTGAGAGCAGTAACACCGATCTGTTTAATGCATGCTCCTAGCATCACAGTCCAGGGATAGGTACTTAGATGCAAGATTCTCTTCTTCCTTTAGGTGCAATATTCTTTTCTTCCTAGAAGGAAATTCAGGAGTATGGAAAACACCAGCTGTTTGACCCAGATCCACCTAAAAGTGACCTTGCTTTAGAGAACTGGCTTGCTTGGGGTTTTGCTCAGACATGAAGACACACTCTCAAATCTCATTTTTAAAGGTGCTGGCACATTTGGGAGACTGAAGAGTCTGTGTTCTGTTACTGGGATGAAAAGGAAGAAACAAAGCATTTGGAACGTGTTGGAAGGAAGAGATATAGGCCCCTGGGAAGAGCCTTCAATTTCCAAGCCCACTTTGCATCCTTAGGTACAGTATCAGTGCTTCTTTGGGTAAAAGTTCTTTGGGTAAAAGAAGCACTAACACGGTACCTAAGGATGCAAAGATCTGTCTACTTATTGTTTTGCGCGCTCCCCAAGCCTGCTGCACATCCCCCTCCAACCCTAACTTTTAATTCATAAAGATAAGTAGGTTTTGAATGCAGCATTTTGTCATCATATTCAGTGTTCGTAAGTTAATCTGTAAATTGTTGTATTGATTGGAAAACGCATTAAGCACAAGCCCATCTGATTATCCCTGGGCTAAAGGCTTGGTCAGACTCCCACCAAGAGGGCTGGGGTCAGAGAAGTCTGATGATGAAATCTGCTGCAGAGAGCTGTGGTGGGCTCCAGTTCTCAGCACCAGAGGTGCACGGGGCTTGGGGTGGTCTGGGTAAGCTTGAGAAAGGTTACCTTGTGAAGTATTCCAGGAACTCTGAAAGAGGCTGGATAGAACTGAATGCTCACACAGGAAGTGGTTATCTCCCTGTAAGTCTGTGTTATTATAATTGGCAAACTTTCTTCACTTCTTTATCCAGCAGGAGAAAAAATGTACACCAACTTCTCTAGAATTTTGCTTTCAAAGACTCCCTATGTACCTAACTCATCAATCTGCCTGGCTGTTTCAGGGTAACTTCATTGCAGAGATGGGGAGGCTGAGATGGGAAGTTAAGACCAAAATGCACAATTCTCTCTCAATTTCTTCTTTATCTTTCCCACTTGTACATCAGCAGGCAGGGGCAACACAGCCTTACCCTCCCTCAGAACCTACATCAGACTTGCCAGATGATTCTGAGGGTTCAGTTTGCCCCGGAATTTCCAGACAGACCACTGCTTCCCCACAGAGTATCTGGGGTCATGGGTAGCTCTGCTTTTAGGCATTCTATCCCTCATAAACTGAGGTCCAGATATTAAATCAACAATCAAAATAGAGAGAAAAGGATCCCACCATAACCACAGTAATTTTAAGGATGGCAGGGAAATTTGCCTCATGGGGGTCTGAAGTGCAAAGTGCATGTATGTGGGAGAGGCAGATGGGGACAGGAATGATATGTTTTACTAAGATAGGAAAATGTGGATAAATACATGAACTCACTGATAATCCTTTCCCAAAGGAAAGTCCTAAGACTAGACACATTTGTATATGTTTAGTATAAAGCAAAAATTACAACCTTTCTTATCAAAAGGCACCATGAAACACAAAGGTAGAAACATGAAGTCACTAACTGGGAAAAAAATATTTGCAGATATATAATTGGCAAAGGATTAGTATACAATACAAATAAAGAATCCTTAAACAAACAAGAAAATGTTGTGGGAAAATGACACGAGCAGTCAATTTCATAGAAGATAAAATGTGAATGTCCCAGAAACATGTAAAAAGTGCTTAACCATGTGGAAAGTTAAGAAAATACAATAAAAGACAATTTTACTCCTACCAGACAGGGAAAACCATAAAGTCTGACAACTTCAAGTGTAGGTAAGGAAGAAGAGCAACAGAAATTCTCATGCACTGATAACGGGACAGCATGCTGATACAACCTGCTTGGACAACTATTTGTTATTACCTAATAAGTTAAATATGCACCTACTCTCTAACCAAGCAATTCTACTCGTTAAATATATACTCTAGGAGTGGTTCTTAATGCAGTCATTATCACACCCTAGAGAGAGTCTTGGAGGCCTGTGAATGTCACAATGAATGCAGGGCACTACTGGCATTTAGTAGGTAGAGCAAGGAATGCTAGACGTCATATGGTTCCTGGGGCAGTTCCACCCAAAGGTGTATTAGCCCGTATTCCACAAAACTACACATGGGACCACACAATTTATGCAAGTGAATGTTGTTGATATTTATCTGTTCCTGGAATCTAACTCTACTTTGTTTCACATGTAAACAGTTATAAAACTCAAACTAATTGTTTTCATGTCTTTAACATATTGAATTTTTTAGGAAGGTAACCACTTTCCTGAAAAAAATAAAAAATCTCTTTTATTGAAGGGATATTGTGTTTTCTGTTGTCATGGTTGCTTAGAACTTTACCAAGGATTGATTAACATTTTAGAAAATCATTTCTCTACTGGGAACCTTGTACATGGCATTTGGGCTATGAACCCCAGACACCTATGCCTGTTTGCATTTATAGCTGGAATGATCATGGTAATTCTATACACAGGTGCAAGCATCTGACATTGTTATTCTGGCTCCTGATGTAATTGTTCCCCAAATTTTACATATTGGTCCAACCATCTTTTATTATAAATTGCTTTTTCTTATTTCTATTTTATATCACATTCAGAGCATTACATTGATTTCTTGAAATTCTATTGGCAAGTGTGTTATAGTATAGGATCTACAGTACAGATAGATGGAATACTATCTATACTATAAATAAAATCTCTACTATAGATAGCACTTACCCATAGAATTTCAAGAATTTTATTTCCAAGATAGTAAAAAGAACATCACAAAATACTTGTCAGAAGGGTGATGTTGGTGTTGAGAATAAGAATTCTTTTGTGGTATATGTACCCCAAAGCCATGTATAAAAGGGTTGACAGCAGCATGGCTAGTGAAAGAAAGAAAGAAAGAAAGAAAGAAAGAAAGAAAGAAAGAAAGAAAAAGAAAGAAAGAATAAAGAAAAAGAAAGAATAAAGAAAGAGAAAGAAAGAAAGAAAGAAAAGAAAGAAAGAAAGAAAGAAAGAAAGACCCCAAACCCTGAAAACAACCCAAGTATCCATTAACAGCAAACTGGATAAATGCATGTATTGGAATACTATATAGCAGTGAAATAAATTAACAGCTATATTCATTATGGTTGGTAAATTTCTCAAAGCATAATCTGGAGCAAAAACAGCATATTGCAAAACACATCTATAGAGTGAAAACATTTAAATTTAAGTTTCAAAAATAGGCATGACTAAATATTCTATTTAGAAACATATGCAATGTGTGAAAGCTATGAAGAAAATTGAGGAATGGCGAACATAAACTTCAGGGTAATGGTTACCTGGAGGGGGAGGGAGGCAGATGCGCCAGGGAGGGGCACATAGGATGATGTGTTTTCTTTCTTAAACTGGATAGTAGGTTCATGACTGCTCACTTTATTATTTTAAACTATAAAAAGATTACATACCTTTTAAGACAGAACATATTTCACAACTTAAAAACTTTCAAAAATCAGAATCTCCCAATCTATCCAAGCCTTTAGTTGATTGGACTCTTTAAAAAGTCCATCTTAGCTTGTCCCAAGGATTGGCAGGAAGACAAATGAAACTTCCAGGTCTCTTCTGGGTTTAGTATGTACTCCCTGCGGCACTAAGTCCTGGCACCTGTCTGGGGACATCTGGCCAGGGGACACCGTTGATGCTGGAATGAGTCATCGTGTTGTTGTTGGAAGGGGTCTCAGCATCCCTGCAGCCTCCCAAAGCGCCTGTCCAACCTCCAGACACCACGGTAGCCAGCATCTGGGAGAATTCTCACAGCAGAATCAGAGGAAGCGTTGCCATTGCTGTGAGAATGCAATCACCTCTCTGGGCAGTTCCAACCACGTTCCTTGGCCCCAAGTGATCCTTTCTCTCCCTCTGACGGGTCACCTGTCCTCTTCCATTGCTTCTAATGTCAACTGCACAGGTGCCCAGACTGACAGAGGCTCCACTGACTCCTAAGGCTGCAGGGTGGAGACCACGTTTGGCAAGGCAGTTTTCATTTCATTTTAGGAATTTTGACCAAATGGGAAGAGGGAGAAGCTGCATACTTACAATGAAAATGAGAGCTGAGAAGAGCGCCTGCAGTGGGCTAGCCCCTTGCTGGGTTCTAGAACACCGCATAGATGACAATTCTTAGTCTGAAGAACTCAGGCTCCCCTGTGATCAAATCCCCATGCACTGCAAGCTTCTCGCCAGCAGGTGCCGTGTCTCCATGCCCCAGACCCTGGCGCTGAGCTTGGCAGATTCAAGGTGGTTGTGATCGCGAAGGAGGCACATTGCAGAAAAGTGGTTGAAAGAGGAAGGCAGAGGCAGATCTCACAAATGACAAATCGGCGATTCAGACACTGAGCAGAACAAAGACCTCACGTTCGGTTAGAGAGGCCGGAAAAGGTCTCCTGTAGAAGCGGGACTAGAAAGACAAGTGGGTATGAGACAGGTGCAGAGGGAAGGGCCGGGGGCATCAGGGTGTGGAAATAGCAAGGCTGGGGAGCTGCCAGGCATGAGGGCTAGGCAGCTCTTGCTGTGGGTGGGTGATACGTCAGCTACCACCATGCCTTGGGGGCTTTGGATGCCCCACTGAGGGTCCCTGGTGTTGTTTTGCAGACAACAAGGAGTTGTGAAAGATGTTTTTGTGTCCTGTCCCTGGCCCAGCTCAGACTTCAGCTGCAGCCCTCCTGCCAGGGTTGGCTCCCATCTCAAGCACCTTCTGAGTTTCTGCACTTTTCCTCCCCGGGCCCTCCCCCACCTCTGTGGCACTCCCCCTGCCGCTCCCAGCGAAGCCCAGCAGGGCAGGAAAGTTCTTGACCTAGGTGTGCACACATGCCCAGACCCCATGCTGCAGAGCAGGCATGTCCTAGGTGCGGGGGAGTGGGTTTTCAGAGGCACCTCACAGGACTGAACCCCAGTGGCTGCAGGGGTACTGGCTCCAGAAGGTGCGTTGGTGGGACTTTCTCCCCTTTGCGGCTGGCTGCCTGCTCCCTCACTCTGCCCCACCTCTCAGGGCCTGGTCTCTGGCCGTGGCTTCAGGGAAACCCACATGGGGTCGAGGGCCTTGGAGGCTCCTGGAGATGTAGCCAATAGAGATGAAACTGTAAGGAAGGAAGGACAGGCAAAGGTCGCCAAGCGCTGTGATGTGGCAGAGTGGGAGGCGGTTGGGGTCAGAGACAGACACAGACAGACAGAGACAAGACAGAGAGAGACTGCCAGAGACAGGGCCGGATGCTGAGAAAAAAGAGACAGAGAGAAGGACAGAGGGACAGCAAAAGACAGAGAGGGTGACAGAGAGATAATCAGGAGAGAGATAGAGAAACAGACAGAAAGAGGCAGAGACAAAGAAAGAAACATACAGAGACAGAGAAAGAGCAACAGAGACAAAGAAACAGAGAAGGGACAGACAGTGAGGAGTCAGAGAGAGACAGAAACGGAGAGAGAGAGAGAGGTGCAGGGCAGGCTGGAGCTCCAGAGCTTCCAGAGACCTAGGCAAGAGCGGCTCTGGAGAGGGAGTGCAGCCTCCCTGGCGACGCAAGGCTGTGAGCACTGGGCTGTCTACTGCAGGGTGGCGGTGCTGGTTCTGCCTGTGGGGTGGCTCTAGCCTGGCCCCTGGGGTGGTGACAGCCCCCGGGGACTGCCTCATTCTACCACCTGCCCATTCCCCGGCTCTCCTTCACCTTTGTCCCTTGGTGGCAGCAGCAGCACAGGTGGCTGTTCCCATCGTCCAGTGTGTCCTGTGGTGCATGTCACAAGGCAAGGCACTAGTGGTCCCCAGCACCTGGTGACACCTTCACAAGCACATAAATCACACTCATCTTGCCCAGCACAAGCACATTCACATGGAACAGATGGTAATGTTAATGTTTAATCTGGAAAGAGCCGTCCTGGGGTAAATACCCAGCGCAAACAGCAGTGCTCAGGACCTGGAACCAGGCAGCTAGGGAACCCTGGCGCACAGGTATCTAAATGGAGTCACTGGTGAGTGGCGACCACTGTTCATCCCGTCTCTCACTGCCCCCAATTTCACACCCTAGGCAAGGCCCTGAGCCTGGATTTGCTCTTCTGTGACCTAGGAACAGCCCAGAAAGTTGCTGTGGGCATCTAGAGGGGTCATGCATGGGACACAGTGACCAGGGCCTGCCACACAGACATGCTCCATGGAAGCTGGCTTTTCTGGTGGCTCAGGCTTCAGCCATGCCCCCACTGCCTCGACAGGCTTTCTCTGCTCTGTGTAGCTGTCCAACACTCAGACCACTGTACGCTGCTCAATCTGCTTCTGTGAGATGCTCCCTGATCTGATAGGACCGGCCACCCCTCCAAGTCTCACATGCTGTACCGAAGTTTTGCTGCATGCAATTGCAAATCCGTAAATGTCACTGTGTCCAGTGGGCCTTCTTTGACCAGCCCTGTATGGTATTTTATTTTGCCTGGTTCATTTTCTTTGGAACCTTTATTACAACTTGCAATGATCTACTTTTTTTTCCTTCCCATCTCTGGTACTAGATGGTGACTCCAGGTCGGTGGCCAGGAGATTCTCCGTTTTAGTTCTGGATCTCCAGAAACAGACCCGAGACAAAAGTTTCGGTGCGCCTAAGACACAAATCTTGGGTGGGAAGTGATCCCAGGAGGCCTGTGAGGGAGTGGGGAACCACGTGGGAGGAGAGAGACCAGGGTCCCGCCATGGGCACCAGGGCTCATCTACCTGGGGGAGACGCTATGTGAGACACACCTCCAAGGTGTCCCACTCCAAGGCCAGTGTTTATTTACCAGGTCCTGGATGATCTCAGCATCTGAATGTCTATGCCAGGTGGGCACCTGCCCCTCCCCTGAGGGGATACCATCCCACCCCTCCTCACCCCAGCCTCCATGGATCTTCCCACTTCTCTTGGGGTGATGATGCTACTGTGTCTGCCTCCCGGTCTGTTTCGGTCTCTGGGCACACAGCTCAGGAGTGGCTCCTGGGGACAGGCCCAGCACCTGTGGAGGGGAGGCAGATGCCGCACTCAGAGACCTTTCCCCAAGAAGCACCCCATGAACAGGATCTGGGGAAAAAATCAACTCCAGGGTGATAAGAACTAGAAGAGACAGGGTGAGGAGGGGTAATCCCTGGCCGAGGGGGCGCCGAGAAGGACACAGAGGCAGGAGAGCCCGGGACAGTGGGAGCCTTCTGCTGTGTGCCTTCTGAGTGTGGTCACGATGAACACTGACATCAGGAGTGTTTAGAAACCACCGCAGCCATTGACAAGAGTCACAGAGTATGACTGTTCAATCCAATAAAACGAAATTGGGGGCTTGTATTTTGTATGGCTTTTCCTTTAATTTCATATTGCTCATAATTCGAGTTTTATTGAATTCTGCAAAAGTATTGGCCCGAGACTGATGGGAAACAAAACACCTGGTCTTTCTCTGCAGCTGGTTGGGGGGCGGGAGGCGCAGGTCCAAGTGCCCTCCCCATCAGCTCCCATAAGCTCTTCCTCATTCCAGAGTTTTACCTTCTCTTCATGCCAGAAAAGTCCCTTCCCACACCTATGCCACCAAGCAAAGCAGAATGTCCCCACCCCAACACTCTGTCCCCAGATTCTCCTAGCTCCAAAGGCATATCTCAGCTCAGATGAGGGAGAGACCTCCCCAGCTCAGGCTGAAAGCAAATATTGCTGTCTCTCACCCCTGGAGCCAAGCCTGTGCAGGGGAACTGTGCGGTGACCACAGCCGGGGGCTCCCAACCTCCGGGGCCTGCTATTAGCAGCCAAGGCCCTGGAGGTCACTAATGTGGGTCAGCGCTAATGGACTCTCTGTGCTGGCTTTGTCCCCCAGCTCTATTTTTAACTCATTTTGGACTCTGAATTGCCCATATGCATTTTGACGTGTTTGTGAGAAAAGACATAAATAAACCCTTAAGTGTTGCTTCTGTGCCGCTCCTCAGAAACCAGCTTCTTGTGGCTCGATTTGCTTTGCTGAAAGCTGAGCATTCCCTGCAACTTACCAAGATGGGCTGAGGCCTGCCCAGCTCCCAGAGTGGCACATCCACATGCACTTATTTCAGCGACACCAAGCAAAGCGGTGCCCATTCTCCCTGTAGAGCTTCAGGGGGACCCCCCTCTCATTCCTGTTCAAAGAGCTGAGCAGCTCCTGTGTACAGGCACTTGGGAGTTCATGATGGGGCTGGTACTGTGGAAAAAGTTAAAAAAAAAAAAAAGAGGCTGATAGTCCAGTCTCCAAGATCCTACAGTGAACTGCAGTGATTGTGAACACACAGGAATCCAAGTCACACCCCGCCTGGTTTGGGGATAGCTGGTCACTTACAAACACATTCTCCAGGCAGCATGTGGCCTGAATATACGTGTTGAGTCCCTGCTTGTTATCTGAACCCTGCTCAGAAGGCAGCCAAGACCCGAGATGCGGCAGGTGGCTGTGCAGGTGGCAGATGCCACAAGTCACAGCTGTCTCTTTGTCAGTGGCCAGGGCTTCCTTACACAGGCAGTTCCCTAAGTCACTCAGGTATGTGGCTATGTTTCTCATTTTGATGGGGCCCCCAGTGCAGTGTGGGCTGGACCCGTGCTCTGGATTCCTTTAAACACCTCCTGAGCGCTTGGTGTGCTGAGGAGTTGACCCTGGCTTCGGGGCACTGAGGGAGCAGAGTCCAGCTTATGTCTGGGAGGATCTCCATTTGGCAGAGGAGAAGCCCTTGGGCTGTGGGTACCAGTACAGGCTATGGCCCAGCCTTTGGTGCTGCAAAGAACCCCACCTAAGTCACTGTCTCAAAGAGGAAGAATGAGGAATGGAGCCAGCCTCAAATGTAGGAGAGGCACTGACTCCATCTCTCCAATCAGAGGAAATCAGAAGGCTCCTTATTTCAAAAATCTTGACACACCAAATGCCATGATTGGCCCAATGGCTCACCAGTCTTCAGATCAAATGTGGCCTGAGCGTTCTTTTAATGTGTGGCTTTCTAGGATAGAGAATCTTCATGTCCCATCACATTGGATGTGTTTATCAGAAGCATTCCTCTCTCATGAGAACATGTAGAGTTTAGGAATCTCTGAAGAAATCCTTGGACATAAGCCGGTGTCTTGGGTTTGGGTGGTATCAGACAAATTGAAAACACAGACAGATTTAACGTGTTTAGGGGATTTCCAGGACTTGGGCATTTACTGGGTGTGGGAGTGAAGGAGAGGAGGACACTGACGATGACTCCTGGCTTCCATCCTGAGGCCCCTGCAAAGGGTGATTATGCAGATGGTGGTTTGGGTAAGAGGTTCTGAGTTTCACTTTCAGCATGTTCTCTCTAAGTGACTGAGAAAGTGGCCAGTGAAGACTGTTGGCTCTAGGGGCCGGAAGCTACAGGTCCGGCTATGGACCTGGATTTGGATATGGTTGGCACAGAGAGGACACAAGGCAGTGGGAGTAGAGAAGATCTGCAGAGTGCAACCAGTATGAACAGAGCTGCATGCCTTTCTTTTGCCCTGGAAATTCTCCTTCTAAAATGTATTCCAAGGAAATCATCCGAAATGCGCAGGAAGGTATGCTTAAGGATAATCATAGAAGAGTTATTTGTGCTTATAAAACTGCAAGTAACCACGTTTCCAACAGGAAGCGCAAAGTCAGAATTTGTTCCAAAGCATGGAATGCAACCTAGCCATGATCACATCGGTCCATCGTGGTGTGGAATGCTGAAGTGCTGGGAGGAGTAAGCCAGCTCCAGAAATGCATAGGAGGCAATCGGTTGATGCAGGCACACGGGCATACTCACACAGAAAATATCCTGGAAGGCCACGCACTGAAATGTCAGTTCTGATGGTCTGTGAGTGGTGAATTTGAGGATGAATAGGGATTTTCCCATCTTCCTCTTTCCTATTTATTTTTTCTTTACATTGATTCTGAGCCTCTTTCTAATTAGGAAAAAACTGTTTTGCGTAAAGCCTCCCTTTCGGTTCACTGGAGACAGCAGAGCTGGGAACAGTTGTTTTAACATCCCCCCTCCCTGACTTCACCTCGGGTAAATGGGCCTCTGCAGAAATTCCACAGAGAGGCTCCTGGCCCTCACATTACATTGTCAATTTCACCCTGAGCACTCTGCATAAACACCATTCCAAAGCATCAGGTCGCAGCCATTCGCACGACAGTTACGTGCAGGCTTTTCCTCTCAGTTTATAGCCCTTATCACCTGCAACTCTGCTTGAAGAACTTAAAATTATGATCTGCCCGTAGCCTACATAAACGTTCAAAAAATTCTTTCCATTTGGATAGCCTTAAAATGCATCTGACAGTGTGACACTCATGTGCAGCTTCCTAAAGTGCATGCTATCGAATCAGCTGCCTTGTCTTCCCAGAAGCCCCCAGAGCTTCCTGGAGCCAGTGCCGCCTTGGAACAGTGCTCAGGAGCCATTGAGGCCGGACACAAGCACGGCCTGCACAGTCACTCATGGTGCTTTTCTCAGGATGGAAAACCAGTGCCTTTTCTGGACTCTTAACAGCATCGAATTACAGCTCAAAAGTTGTTCAAAGTTTCCTCTGTCTTAATGATCCCAGTTTCTAACCTGAAGCTTCCTAAACTTGCCAAGTTAAAGACCCTTCCCCTTGCCACGTGCCACCGGCAGCACTGATGAAATGCCCTCTGGCACCGAAACCACTGGAGTTTGGCATAAACACGATGAAATTCTTGTTTGCCTCCGAAATGCCTTGTAAAAGCTTATCCCTCTTAGACCACAGTCCCGTTCTCCTGACAATGCAGATTGCACAAAAAGTAGCCATCCATCTCGAGCGGTTGGCCCAGCTCACACATCACGCTTGGCCTGCCGTTCAGATCCAGCCTGCAGTGGCACCATTGCGTATCTACACTTTGAGTTTTTACTAATTTATTTATTTATCTGTGTTTTAGAGACAGGATCACCCTCTGTTGCCCAGGCCGGAGTTCAGTGGCGTTATTACCAGAGCTCACTGCAGCCTCCAATTCCTCAGCTCAAGTGATCCTCCCACCTCAGCCTCCCAAGTAGCTGGGACTTACAGGCACGTGCCACCATGCCCGGCTAATTTTTATTTTTATTTTTTTTTGTAGAGACAGGGTCTCACTATGTTGTCCAGGCTGGTCTCGAACTCCTGAGCATAAGCAATCCCCTCACCTGGGCCTCCCAAAGCTATGAAATTACAGGCGTAATTTCGGAGCCAGCACACCTGACGCTTCACCAACATTTTTAAAACTTAGAGATTTCACAGAAAAACCAAGACATTCATTCTCTTAAGAGAGCTACTCAGGTAGGGCATTTTGCTGTAGCAGTCCGAACTGACGATAACGCCGCCTACCCGGCCCACTTCAGCCCTAAATGACCAGGATGCCCCGTCTACCCCCGCTCCCTGCCCTTTTCAGCCCTGAACTGACCAGGACGCCCCGCCTGCCTGGACTGCCTCAGTCCTGACTGATGCCTACGCAGCTTTGGGAAGCATCACCGCATCTCCTCTTTCCCACACACCCCAGTGTGGGAAAGAGGAGAGAAAATATGCCTCTTCCCTGGCTCTTCACTGGAGTCTCAGTGACTTGGTGGAGATTTTTAAGGACAGGCCTCCGGGAGCTCAGCACCGCCCTCCTCTTACTGGGCAGTTAGGTGTAGGAAGGAACACACAAAGCATTTTTCCCCAGGAAAATCCCATTCACCACCCCTGGCCTTAAATTGCTCAGCCCAGGCGAGTACGTGGGGGGAGTTGTAGTCACAGGACAGTCGGGCGAGCCCAGTCTGTGTCTAGTGACTATTTCTTTTTCAGATAGTTGAGAATTTAAATGTGAATGCAAATGTTATGCAAATGAAATTACTCCTAAGGCAATTTACATAGACCAACTATTAGATCAGAACCTCTGGCTTAACAGCCTGCCCAAAATAATTGAGACTATTCCGATCTTTTGAGCAAGGATGTCACACGTACGGCCAGTGCCTCTGGAGTTCAAGTGGAGCGCTGTGTTTGGGACTAGGAGCTGGCTCTGGACACAAACACGACCATCTGGCAGGCTTTGGCCTGCCGGAGAGAAATGTGTCTTGTCCCATGAGAAAGACATCCCCAGGCTTACCTAAGGAGCCAGACTTGCTGGTGAGGGCCCAGGTGTCTCTAAATTGATTGCCACCTCTGATAGGCTATTCTAAGCCATGACCATCTCATGGATAAATGGAACATTCTGGGTGAAGGGCATGCATGTCCTTAACAGAACAGTGAAGTTGCTGGTGCGTTTCTGTTCTCAGCCACCCTGATGCCACCCCAGTACCTACCCTATGTCCCAGCCTCATGGGGCCTTGCTCCAGACTGCCCGTTAGCTAATCTGGGCTAAGAAGATGAACCACACAAAAAGAAAGGAAGAATTCAGGCTTTTAAACAAAATGCCCAAGTTGTAACTGCTGGCTACCAATGCAATTAGTTAGAAAGTAGTTCTCAGACAGGTGGGACAGTTCTCCTCCTGATAAGCATGTGTCAAAGTGCGCGTGTTTTTTCTAACGCTTTGTTTTTCTAAGAAAGCATGCTTTCCTCCTCTAAGAAAATCTGGCAAATAAAATGTTATTCTCCTCATGTTGACTGGAAGAGTCCCTTGCCTCCAAATCAATTCTATCCCCAACTGTTGAAATTCCATGAGTAGGTCAAGGGCATCCTCCTGAGGCCTTTACTATGGGAACAGGCCTCACCCCCGCTGCTGTGGTAACTGCAGAGACCCGCTTTGCTCACAGCATCACTTGGTTTCTGTAGACACTTGAGTTTGCGACCTCTGAACAGGGCCGATCTCAAACTGGGCCTCAGTTTGAGGGGTTTCACCCACGAGTGACTCAAGGCCAGCGCTGAAGGCTACTCTGCAGGACTGCACTCTGTCTCAGGATACACCTGCTACCTCCAGAGGCATCCCACCCCTGTTCATCTCATCCTGGGCGCTGTTTCTGCTCAGCTCCCAATGGCAGGTTTTTGGCCCTCTGAAGCTGGAGGACCGCTCCCACTGAGAGTTTATTTCTTCCCATTAGAGATTTCTGGATTCACATACATAATGAATTCAGAAGGAAGATACACACTCTTCTCAAATGGGAGGTTAAAATCAGGGAGGCCTCCTTCCCAAGCTTCTAGACCCATCTATTGGCATTAGTGGAGATGATTTGGAGGCTGCTTTTGTCTTGATTCTGGGGACTTGCGCCATGCAGTTATCCCTCCAGACAAGTCTGCAGGGCCAGTTACATAACTCTATCCATCCATCCATCCATCCATCCATCTATTCATCCATTCATCCACCCATCTACCTACCTATCTATCTACATATGTGTATCTTACTTGTTCTGTTTCTCTGGCGAATTCTGACTGATACAGAGGACTTCATAGGGATTACAAGCTAGGCTTTCAAAGAACCACTGGGCCTGGCCTGCTTCTGCCTCTGCATACCCCATGGTATAAGACGGGAATAATAACATCCACTTTAGTTCGACTCTGTGAACATTAGATGAGGTGACATCTTATAAAGCTCTGCTCTTAATAAACAACATCTGCAACTGTTGTTATTTTTATATCAGTCAAGGTTCTTTAATTGCAAGCAACAGAAATCAACTCTGGTTAGGTTAAGCAAAAGTGAAACTTAATGGGAAGATATTAGAGAACGCATCAAATCAAAGGAACACCCAGACAGAGACACGCAAGAAACAGAAGCAAGGGCCACTCCAGGGACCCAGGCAGGTGGGGCTAATTGGCAGATCATCAACCTTAACCATTCTATCCATCCTTGCCTCATGTACCTTGAGAGTCAAAGTCCCAAGGGAGAAGCCAATTGGGCTGTCTTTTGTCACAGTCACACGCTTGTTCCTTGCCTAATGCAGCGAGAGTGGCACGATGCCCTGGTTGACAATCTCAGCCAGCCTGTGTGCCACAGAACAGAAGGAACCAAAGGGAACCAGGGATCCTTTTACCAAAAGAAGGCACAGACACTACACAAAATCAGCGCATCTGATGCAAACCATCTTTGGCATCTGCGGAAGCTCACTGTCCTCTGTTCTTGGTATGATTGGATGGTGCTGGCCAAGCAGCCAGAGGCATAACATCAGCTTTCATTCTTCAGGAAGGGGATCTTTCTTGTGCACATCTCCTTTCTTATCCATAGTCCTCAATCACCTTAGCCCCAGAGCCTGACCAGCTGGACTTAGCAGGACTGGGTCACCCAGTCCCCTGCAGCAGAAATGTCACAGTCATTCAGGAACATCCACATTTGGGCCAGAATGACAGCACAAATCCTGCTATGTAATTTAACACCTGCTCTGCTTTTATGCCGTTATTAAAGAGTTTTAGCTTAAATATTTGAGGTGTGACTCTGCTCATGCATATGTGGGTGCAGAATTCCCCACCTGTTGGAGCCTCGGCTCATTGGTTGGCGGGATCTGAAATGGCCCCTTTATGGAAAATGGTAAATTTCTTATTACAGCCTAATGAATAAAGTGTACCTGATCCAGTTGTGGCAGCTCCCCACTCCTCTCGCCTTCCCAGGGAAGCTCATCCCAGTGGTAATTGGGGGAATGTAAATGCTGCTTCATGGCTTAATTTTCAGATGTTTTGAAAGACAATATCTGCAGCAATAAATGGCTCAAACACATCTGAGACATGTTTTGTCTTTTGTCCTAATTATACTAATAAATAAATAGTATTTGTTTCCCTGCACTGTAAAATTAAATATCTTTCTGAATATCTCCCCTCCTATTTTAATGAGGAAAAAGATGCTCCCTTGATGAGAATGACACTCTAGATGAAAAACAGGAAAGAACAAAGAACATTAACCATCTACATACTATAACGTGAGAACTATTTCCTAAGTTCTGAGTATGATCTCCGGGTGGGATATTCTCCTTCTCAACCTCTTTGTCTAGGGAAAATGTCTCTCACATTTATGCTGTTTGGGGTCTCTGTAAATTTGAGTCCTCAAGGGAATTACCATTGCCTCACCTACAGAGGGCACCTTGTGGGGTATCCTCAAACACTGGCAAGTCTTGCCACCCAGGAACCAAATCTCCTTGAAACTTCTGGGGAAATTGTGAGAACAGGGATCTTTCCATCTTACTTTCCACCATCACCTGAGTGTCCAAAGTGGAGCCCATCCTGTAACAGGTCCCCAGCCATGTCATATTCATCTCAGGAGCACTGCTATGGCCCCACAGAGTCTCATGTTCAAGTTGGATACCAGTATTGGGGGTGGCGCCTGGCGGGAGGTGTCTCGGTCACCATTGTGGATCCCCCATGTGTGGCTTGGTGTTATTCTCACTCTCAGTTCCTTTGAGAAGTGGCTGCTGAAAAGAGCCTGGCACCTCTCCTTTCTTTGTCCTGTGATCTCTGCACATGTCCACTCCTTCCTCACCTTCCCCTCTGAGTGGAAGCTTCCTGAGACCTCACCAGAAGCATATGCTGGCACTATGCTTCCAGTACAGCCTGCAGAACCATGAGCCAAATCAGCATCTTTTCTTTCTAAATTACCCAGTTTCAGGAATTCCTTTATAGGAACATGGACTGAGACAAGCACTGACCCCAGGAACTGGGCAGACGCCTGTTCTCCATAGCCTGATGGTTGAGGTCACAGCTCTGCCCCTCATTGATGGGCAGGTTTGCAGCAAGCCCCATTCTCCATCTGTTAAATGGGGATAGTCCTAAAGAAAGATAGCTGTGAGCTGAATTATTTTTATTAAGCTGTCTGTCCAGACCTCCCTCTCTCCATCCACAAAAGAGGGATGTAAGATGAGATAACCATCATCTACCTTGGACACGATGACACTAAATAAAAGGCTCTTGGTGGTGACACTACATAAAAGTCTCTTACACTGACTCAGAAATTCCTCAAACTAACTGCCGAAGTACAAGGGCTCACCCCTTGCCTCCACGCTGCTGCTGGCTGGAGGGCTGTCCCGACGTCCAGTGAGCAACCAAGACCATGCCTCTGCCTGCACCAGGGCTAGTGCAGCGGCCCCAGCCCGATGTTCCCATAGAACTGACGTTTGTGGGTTTTTTGAATAAATATAGAAATTGACCCTTATACATTTTCTCATCTGTGTCCTTTGAAATGCCCTTTATAATAAACTAGTAAATGTAAGTAAGTGTTCCTCTGAGTTCTCTGAGCTATTCTAGCAGATTAATTGAACCCAAAGAACCCCCCACTTGAAGCCAATTGGTCAGAAGTTGGGGTTCCCACGATCCCCTCTCTGGCTGACCCACCGCTTCTCTCTGGACTGATGTCCACATCCCAGCTGATCGTGAAATCCAGCTCCAATGTGTCATATTTGAGGAACTTATTTCTCACTAACCACATTTGGCCCACAGGCAAGGCAATTAAGGGTGTTCATTCATTTACCACCCCCGCCGTGGCCTGGGAGTGGGAAGGTGGCAGAGCTGCTATGCTTCAGAGCAGCCTCCCTGTTTCCACTCCAGAGCTCACCTGGCACTGCTTGAAATGCCTTGGCTGTTTGTTATGAAAGATTATTGGGAAGCAGCATGACACCACACGCTGCTCTGCTGGGCATGCCGCACTGCTTACAACAGAATGGGAATGCATGCTGCCTGCCGCTGAGTGGGAGAGCCCCACCCAGCTCCGAGCCAAGCGTGACTCACAGCCCCATGGCCTCTCTATGCCATTGAGCTGGGGCCACTGGGCCTTGGTGAATGCTATCTAATGTCTCACATGGAAGAACACACCTAGCCCCCAACGGCAGGGGTCCTAAGTCCCAGGGCCAGCCAGGGGCACAGTGGTCCACACCCCTGTCTCCACGCTGCTGCTTTCTGAAAACATAGGCTGCAGAAGCTAGCAAGTCTCTCAAGTCTGGAATCTAGGGTGGGGGTCTCCAAATGTTCCTCTTCCTTCTCAACAGGCCCAGATCTGGCCTTCAGACTTGCAGGAAGAGGATGTATCAGGCTTTTGCAGGAGTCTGTGCCTACCTGTGTATTATCATGTCAAGAAGCAAATTCTGCATCTGCTCTTGTGCTTTGCTCAGCCCCACCTTGGTGTTTCACTCAGATGCTGCTGTCCACAGGAACTGGCCCATCTGTTGAAACTGGCCCGATTTTCCCATACAACTGATGTTTGTGGGTTTTTTGAATAAATATAGAAATTGACCCTTATACATCTCCTCATCTGTATCCTTTGAAGTGCCCTTTATAATAAACTGGTAAATATAAGTAAGTGTTCCTCTGAATTCTGTGAGCTACTCTAGCAGATTAATTGAACCCAAAGAACCCCCCACTTGAAGCCAATTGGTCAGAAGTTTGGGTTCCCACGATCCCCTCTTTGGAGTCAATTAACCTGCTAGAGTGGCTCACAGAACTCAGAGAAATACTAATTTACATTTACCAGACTTGCTCCTGGTGCCTGAAGTAGGGTGGGGTGGTCTTTTGGGACTGAGCCTTCAATCTGTGGGATCTGATGTTACCTCCAGTTAGACAATGTCAGAATTGAATTGGAAGACACCCAGCTGGTGTCTGATGCGGAATTGATTGCTATCTTGGCGCATGGGGGAAAAAAATGAACCATTTTGTCACTGAATTCTTCTGTGTTGATTGTTATCGAGTGCAAGAACGCGAACAACTTTGTGCTTCTTCTACTCACTAACTTATCTTGCAAGTGGGGGAAAATCTCAGTCCCTTCCGAGTTCCTGACGATTTTCTCTGTGAATGTGACTTGGGCTGTACCACGTTAAAAGCACATTTGTCTTCCGTCCAATCTCAGGGTATAGAATCTATCATAAATCACAACTTGCCCATCCACTTCAGCTAACTGGGTTCTGCCTCCAGAGTAATGAGAAAAGCGTAGTCCCTACACCCAAATCTTACATTTCATGGTAAAGTGAGTCTTTGTTTGGTCCTTCCAAACGGCTCCTGACATGGTTTGTGTCTGTGTCCCCATCGAATCTCATGTCGAATTGTGATCCTCGGTGTTGGAGGTGGGGGCCCGGTGGCAGGTGATTGGATCATGGGGGCGGTCCTCTATGAATGGTGTAGCACCTTCCCCTTGGTGGTGTTCTCATGACAGTGAGTGAGCGATCGTGAGATCTGGTTGTTTAAAAATGTGTGGCACCTTCTCCGTCTCTCCCTTCCTGCTGCTCCAGCCATGCGACGTGCTGGCTCCCCGTTGCCTTCCACCATGATTGTGAGTTTCCTGAGGCTCCCCTAGAAGGTGAGCAAATGCCAGCATCATGCTTCCTGTACAGCCTGCAGAACCGTGAACCCATTAAACTTCTTTTCTCATAAATTACCCATTATCAGGTATTTCTTTATAGCAGTGCGGGAACAAACTAGGACAGTTCCTTCCAGTAAAGAGGAGAGGAAGGTGTTCTACGTGCATTTTCATCTGGCTTTGCCAGTAAACAGCACCCTTTCCAGAACTCCAGAGATCAGCTGGCAGGAAGAACAGAAGGTCAGGATAGAGGGTTCTAAACACGCTCTGATGGGTAGCATTGCGACTCGTCCCCTGTGAGGCTCTCACAAATAGCTGGCATGCCCATGGGCTCTCCCCATAGTGACCATTCCTCATTGCACTCCAAGTCTCTCCATAGGCCCCCCACGAGCACTGTCAGGTATGTCCACTGAGTGTGTGCCCGAAATTTCCATGTTTAAGGCAAATTCTAGAAGGTGTCTCCGTAAAAGAGTGGCCCCAGCCCCTCCACCACCAGACATAGTCATCTCCCCAGGGCTCTGTCTCAAAGAGCTTTCTGAGAATGCAGTGGACTTACAGAATAGTAGGATGTGGGACAGGGAAATTTCAATCGAACAAAAGGTCTTGAGTAAAAGCAATGTCCCATCTGGAGCAGCAGGTCTGGAAACCAGGACCCCCCATCTGGAGCAGCAGGCCTGGAAACCAGGACCAGGGATAGCTGAGATGCAGAAAAACCCAGAAGATGAAACAGGAGAACTCCTAAGTTGTCAGGTTCAAAAATGTCCCTAAGCCTTTTGCGTCCTGCAAGACACGTGTCTTCTCCTCCCCTCCTACGTGAAGACACATAGGAACAATAACTAATTGAGGCACTCACACTATGGCCATCTTCAAATAAAGAATGGACTCTCTTGGACCCTCTCAGAGCCACCTCCAGCACTTGGCTTCCCAGCCCCCTCCTGAACACCTGTTCCTGAGAGGCTGCACGAGGGATGTGGCACTTGAGCTGATCCTGAATTAGGAGAAGCCCTGGCTGGGTGGAGAGTACCCACCTTACAGAAGTGTGGGAGCCAAACTTTCACCTGCAGGAGAAGGCACTTCTCGCCTGAGCTTAGACCAGGGGACTCCCTGCTCTGAGGCCACACACTCCTGGCGGGGGTCACATCTCTGTCCGACAGCTATCTAAATACCAGGCATTCAGCCAGACACTGGGGATTTTATACTTTATCAAGACATGAAGTCCCTGCTGCCATGAAGACAGACAAGTAGAAAATCCGAATTTCAGGTTGGAATCAGTTTGTGGAAGACATGATAAAACAGGGGGAGGTAGGTAAGAGTGTGTGGGTCATGGAGAGGGCCTCTCTGCGGAGGGGGCCTCTGAGCATAGACCTGAATCAATTGAAGAAGCCGGCTGTGGATCTGGGAAATAGTGACTCCTGGTCCAAATGCAGGCACAGCTGTCCCAAGACTGGCATGGCTGAAAAACAGTAAACACACGCTCACACACATACATGCATATACATGCACTCATAAGCACAGGCACATGTACGCACACACACATAACATACAATGCACATACACACGCACACATGCACACACATGTGCACATGCATGCAAATGTATGCAGTCACATGCACACACATGCACACATGCACACACGCACATATGCACACACACACATGCAAATGCATACATAGGCACATGCACGCTCATATGCACACACAGATGCACATACACATGCACACACGTGCACACATACACACAAGGCACATGCATGCGCACACACACACTGACCTATGGGGCTGGAGCAAATGGGGAGCAGAAGGCGATGACGTCAGAGGTGTGCGTCTGACAGGGTCTGGAGAGCCCCTCGAACACATAAAGAGAGACAGGAAGGATTTGACTGTGAACCCACTGCTCTGGCTGCTCAGAGGGGAAACTGTAGGGTCTAGCGTATTTCTGTGCTCACAGAAGTGGACTCTCCCTTTCCCAGCCCCACGACAGCCCTGCCACACCTGCTGGTTCCTGGCATTGATGCTGGTGAGGGTGAGTGCTCCACCCAGTCCTCCCTGGCCTGCAGGCTCCGCTAAGTGGTGCAGAGGGGCCCTGATCCGTAGGGATGAAAGCGGAGGGGCCCCGACACAGCTCCGCGGTGCTGCAGGCGGGACTCTCTCAGTGCAGTCTTCTGGGGAACAGACAACCCCTCAGCAATTCCAGTCACATTCCCTTCCTCCGTAAATGGGGCCAGTGGGATATGGAGAAAATTTGTCTGGTTTAACTAGGATTACCCTGAATAAACCATTTTCCTCGTCTTGATTTACCATTGAGGAGCCAGGCCCTGATGAAGCTGTGTGAATTATGATTAGCATCCTGCTCTGCCTGGAGTTTAATTAATTCGCAGGGCTGGATGCCTGGATACCCCAGGGCGCTCCCCAACGCTTGGGGCCAGCGGGCAGAGGTGCCGCCCAGCACAGGTGCAGCTCACTGAAGCTTCCGCACTGGGCTTGGCAACCAAGTGTCACCTTCTCATTAAGAAAATGAGGAGTGGAGCCCTCCAGAGGCTCCAAGCCCTGGACTTCCGGTCCCCAGTCCAGTGCCTCTCTTGGTGCAGAGGACGGGGGCTTCTCTATTCTTCCCCTTTCCAGCTCCTTCTCTACAGCAGGAAGGATTCCTAAGTAGCATACTCAATTGATCCCCGGAGCAAGGGAGAGGGCAGAGAGAGACCCACAGAGGTCAGGACATGGAAGAGCCTGGAAACCACAGAACCAATGTCAGTGTTCATCCCTACCTCCCTGACCCTCTTGGTCCTCCTCCTCCTCCCCAGCCCTCCCCAAGTTCCCTCACACCGACTGTGTCTCCACTCGACTTTGGCGTTCCCTGAGTCTCTTAGGGAAAGGACGCTGGAACATTAGAAGCGCCTAGGAGGATGAGAAGTAGGTCAGGTACGCCAGCTGTCTGGTGCCTGCTGGTCACCGGCTACATGTATTTTACTTGAACTCTAGAATTTTGCAATCTTGAAAAAAAAATCAGATCAGAAGCATTCCCATAGAAATCAAGATTTCTGGAAAACTGAAAATGTGGCCCCATGGAGCTCACATTCCCTCCTGGTGGCAGAGACCGGATGAAACAGGAGCCCCCGACTCGTGCAGCCGCCACGCCCTGCAACGCCTTGTTCACCTGACCAGTCTTGCTCCTGAACACGCCTGTGTCAGGGAAGCTTACCTTCCAGACAGCGGGGCTGTGCCTGAGAGGTATCCAGAGGCCGGGCACGCAGGGACAGAGCACAAGACCTGCTCAGGAAGCCACAAAGGCCCCCCCACCTTGGGGAGGAGTCACTGCTAACCAGCGGTGGGATCTGCGTGTTGCTAGCTTTCCGCAACTGGGCTGAGAAGGAAGCATTCCAGGCAGGAGAAACAGCTGGAACCAAGGCCTAGGGGAGGAAAAGCCGGGGAACTTTAACACCAGCTAAGTTGATGTTAAATCCTGATGACAGGCCAAGAACGTGGCTCATGCCTATAATCCCAGCACTTTGGAAGGCTGAAGTGGGCATATCACTTGAGCCCAGCCAGGAGTTCAAGACCAGGCCTGGCAACATAGCAAGACCCCATCCCTACAAAATAAAAAAAATTAGCCAGATGTGGGGGTGCAAGCCTTTAGTCCTATTTGGGTGGTTGAGGTGGGAGGATTTCTTGAGCCCCGGTGGTCAAGGCTACAGTGAGCTGTGATTGCACCACTGCACTCCAGCCTGGGTTAGAAAGCAAAACTCTTGTCTAAAAAAATAATAAGTAAATAAATTCTGGTGACAGAGAAGTTCTCCAAACTCCTTCTTGGACACATTTTATAATGTTTATAACATCACAGACAACCGCCATTTGACAAGGTTCAAATGGCCTCCTCTGTGAAGTGGGGTCTGGACCAGAAACAGCATCATGTCACCACACGTGGATGTCTGATGTCTTCTTTTGCCTCAAGAGCCTTTGCTTCTGTCATGAGGTCAACCTGTCAAGGAGGGAGGCACCATCTGCCCTCAGCAATGCTGGGGGCTGCCGGGGTATGTGGGCAATTGGCACAGTTAATTCTTTTATTTATTTATTTATTTATTTATTTATTTATTTATTTATTTCTGTTTTGAGACAGAGCCTCATTCTGTTGCCCAGGCTGGAGCACAGTGACACAATCTCAGCTCGTTGCAACCTTTGCCTTTGGGGTTTAAGTGATTCTCCTGCCTCAGCCTCCTGAGTAGCTGGGAGTACAGGTGTGAGCCACTGTGCCCAGCCAAGGCACAGTTAATTCTCCAGAAAGCTTCTCTTGCATATTCTACACGTGTTGGGCCTGCATATGTCACAGAAGTAATAGTGGCAAGCAGGTCTGTGCCTCCACAACCAAGCCGGGCTCAGAGCCCAGTGAGACCTTGGTTCCCTCTGCTCCCTCCTTACTGTTGTGCTTATACTTAGATGGAAACTCTACCTCCCTCGGCCAGGGAGGCCCAGCCAATGGCTAGCCAGCAGTTCTGCGGCCCTGACACAGACTTTATGTCCCTGCAATCCTCAGAAGCTTCATGTATTATTCAGTGCGGTCCCCGCAGCCATGCCCTGACCTCTTACGGTCTCCAGAGGGTTTCTGGAGCAACATAGTTTGGAGTTCAGTTACAAGATCAGAGAGTTGGGGAAACTCGTGCTCTGAAACAACGCCTCTGAGATAAAATTTAATGGTGGAAGAAACACGGTATTTTGAAAACATGAAAATAAACATTCTGCAGAATCGGGATATGCAGTTGCTCAGTACAGCCTGTGAAAGCCGCTCTGTCATGGAAGAGGTCTAATAATTTTTAATAGTCCTGTAAATCTCCCTTATGAGATGCAGCTACTGTAAACACTTCTCCATATTTTTTTCTAGTATTTATGTAGTGCTGTTAGAAGTTATTAAACGCGAATGATTTTCATTGATAACTCTCATTCTGAAGGCGCTGCCAACCGGCTCAGCCTAAAGATGGTAAAAGGGAAACCGTCCCCCGCAGGGTCACAGGCCTGGGCTGCTCCTGGGATCTTCTTTCTGAACTAAAGGCAGTCTGAGACCATTCTGAACTCGCCTGGTGATCAGTGGCAAACTCATTCACTCCCCACTGCCATCTCCCAAATTATGAAATGAGAAGCAATCATTCCTGCCGTTCATTTATCGTTTTTACATGTATTAGCGTGCAGGTAGAATAGAATGGCAAGGAGACACCACTCCTACCTTCATGGAGCTTCTGGTTCCAAGGCAAACAGGCATGAATCAAGGGATTGCAGAAGACAGTGTAAAACTGTAAACTTGAAACTACTGTAAAGGGAAGATAACACAGGTCCTGGGTTGGGGGATCACCAGGGGGAGATGCCCCGTCTTCAAGGTCTGAGAAAGCTTCCTCTCGGCAGAAACCCTCGCGCTGACACCTGTGAGATCTGTGAGAGTGGAAGAGGCCAAATAGGCCAAAAGGGGAGAAAAAAGACGGGGAGGAGGAAGGGCAGCAGCAAGGCCGATGTGTGAGAGGAGGAGTGAGATTTGTTGAAGGTGAGAAAAGGCTGGGTGGCTGCGGAAAAGCATCTGATAGAAAACATGGTCCGAGAGGA
Organism: Cacajao melanocephalus; assembly: GCA_963573385.1. Classification (NCBI taxonomy): domain Eukaryota; kingdom Metazoa; phylum Chordata; class Mammalia; order Primates; family Pitheciidae; genus Cacajao; species Cacajao melanocephalus. The sequence continues at coordinate 20,558 of CAUYLG010005301.1, read as the reverse complement.
GGCTGGGAGGGAAGACGAGCCCAGCCAAGGAGGACTTTGTAGGACAGCTGGTGTGTCTCCCTCCCACGGTCGGGGGAGAGCCTTTGGAGAGTTTGCAGCAGAGTAAGGAGGGATGCTATTGACAAGTGTGTTTTGAAGTGATCACTTCAGCTGCAATGTGATACACAGACTGAAGGGGGCGCCGAGTGTCAGCAGATGGACCAGCCAGGATGGGGCAGGGTGGCGGAGACCGTGGTGACTCGGGGAGGAAGAAGTGATGTCAAGGGCAGGATAGGGTGGTCCTCAGGCTTCTAGACTGTACCACTGAGTGAAGGGTGGCACCATTCACAGAAATAGAAACATAGCAGAATACCAGGGTTGTGGGGTGAAGGTCATGAGCTTGTTTTGGACCACTGAGTTTGGGACGTCTATGAGGGAGATGCTAAGTTAGCTCCCTTCTCAGGCATGGAGCGTGAAGGAAAGTCCTGGAATGAAGGTGTACATTTGGAAGCCCTCTGTGTGCAGATGGTGATCGAAGCCATGCACATGCATGCAGCTTTCTTGAGAGATGATATAGTGATTAGAGAACAGAAATAGATTCATCTCTGTGAAATCCATCACTCGACGAAATCGTTCTCCATTTAGTCTTGTGGACAGCTGATGCCTGGGTTCTAGGTACAGACGTTATGGTTTTATCATTGAATTGGTCTGGGATGTGACCCCCACATATGAAATTGTAACTGCTTGCCAGGTGATTCTGATGGGCAGCTAAGGTTGAAAACCGTCACTTCATAGCTGGGAAGTGGAAAATAAACTGCAAAGGAAACAGAACATATCAGATAGAGAAATAGAGGGAAATCAAGCAGGAAGGAGTGGTCAGCAGTACCAAGGGCTGCTGAGGGCCAGCAAGACCGGAACTGAAAATGCCTCTGGGTTTAGCAACCTGAAGGTCGCTGGTGGCATGAGTGAGGTCACCAGCCATCATCTTCCGTGGTCTCTCAAGGACTGAAATGATGCGGCCATCCCCCTTGCTCAGGCTTTATAAAGATGACAGCTGGCATCCAGGAGTGGGATTTACAAGTGCAGTGATGGGGACTAACTGGTGACCTGGGTATACGGAGGGTATTTTGCCTATATCTATCAAAATTATAAATGCATGCATCATGTGTCTTGGTTATCCTACTTCTAAGAATAATAGCACAATGGCATATGCACAAAGTTATTCACTGAAACACTGCTTATATAATAGCAGCGACAGACTGGAAATGGTGCAAATGCCCAGCGTCAGGGCATACACAACCACCAGGAGGAATACAGAACCTGCTACGTCCTGCCAGGTACTAGCGTCCAAGAGATGGTGAGTGAAGACAGACGAGTGCAGAAACAGACAGAATAGCAGTGTTTGAACACTTGCTACATAAAAGTGGCCCAAAGACATCTATTTGCATGCATATCTATTTTCTCTGCTAGGACACTTGAAACAGGTGACATTGGTTACTTCCTGGGACAGACACTAGGTGTGGGGTGACTAGGGAAGAGAATGAGAGAGTTTTCACTGTATGTGTGACCTTTTTCCCCTATGGCTTTCAAACCATTGAAACCTATTGAAAATTAAAACTGTGGCCAGGTGCGGAGGCTCACACCTGTAATCCCAGCACTTTGGGAGGCCAAGGTGGGTGAATCACGAGGTCAAGAGATCGAGACCATCCTGGACAACATGGTGAAACCCCCTTTCTACTAAAAATACAAAAATTAGCTGGACGTAGTGGCAGGTGCCTGTAGTTCCAGTTACTCAGGAGGCTGAGGCAGGAGAGTCGATTGAACCTGGGAGGTGGAGGTTGCAGTGAGCTGAGATCGCGCCACTGCACTCCAGCCTGGCGACAAAGCAAGACTCCATCTAAAAGCGAGAACTGGGATGTGTTATTTACAGTTTACACTGAGGGACTGATTATTCATCAGTGTCAAAGATACACTTTAGAGATAATATCTCACTTCCGAAGTCTTTATCATTCCCAGTAACCAAACTCAATTTCTGAAGTTGATACAAAGCTCACTGGGCTAGGAAGCAGGGGTCCGAAACTGGGTCTGTGTTATCAATAGTGTACTTGGTGGCCTCAGGTAAGTTGCTTCATCTCTCTTCACCTTAGTTTCCTGTCCAGGAGGTGAGGTGGGCAATCCCTGGCTTAGCTGATTCCCCTAAACTCTAAGGAATAAAGGGGACCACAGATGTGCTTGTGCTTGGGGAAATATAGTCACCTACAACTGTGATGGGCCTGCTATTTTTCTACCATTGCTGCCTTGAACTTTGAAAATCTCTTTGAATACATGCATACACACATGTATACACAAGCATATATATGTATATATACATACATGCATGCCTACATAAATATGCATCTATACATATAAACATATATACATGAAATACATTTATACACACATACATGCAAACACATATACATATATACATACACACAGGCATGCATGCACACACACACACACACACACACACACACACACTTCAAGAAACTGAAGACATCAGATTTTATGACAGGTGAAGGACTGAGCAATTTTCGAGATCTCCACTCCCACGCCCACAAAAAGGCAAATGACTCTCCTAGCTAAGCCAGAACTCCCGCCCAGAAACATAGCTTGGCTGATTTCCTGAGGACCCCACAGGGAAGAGGCTTGAGGAGCAGTACCTGCCCACCAGCCAACAGGATGGATCCCTGGCCTCCCTTGGCGGGGCTGACAGGACAGCATAGCAAGGCAGCTGGCCAAACTCTCCCCAAGGCCCGTCGAGCTCTTAGCTAGTGATCAGGTCTGTAAAGGCTGACCTTTATCGCAGGGTAAAAGTAGGCTTTGTTCATTCATTTCATCTTCCCTAAAGGTACCATTAGTGATGTGTTGATTTTCCTTTTTAGAGAAAATCATAAAGTTTCTTTGCAAGGCAGAGATTTGAGCCTAGGCATGTAACCCTCCCCAACTCCCACCTTCTTGCTGGCATACAAAACAGGGAAGGACTGTGTCCGCACTGAAGCTCCAGAGGAAGGAGAGCCCCTTGGCAGAAACACTGTGGATTTCTCCTGGGCCAAGAGCTAGGGAAAGCAGGCTGCAAGGAGGACCTACCTTACACAGGAGACCGTGTTTGCCTGAAAGCCGAGTGAAGGAAAACCCAGGGGACTCCACTAGTGCCTCAGACTTAAAGGGAGAGCTGGACTGCAGATGACCATGGACAGAGGGGGCTGCCTGGGCTGCGCAGGAATCCCACCAATATGCACTTATGCAAAGTGGCCCCAAACTGCACCCAATTAAGTTCCTACAGCAGCTCTTCCATTCCCCTCATCGTCAAGATCCTCAGAGGCACCCTGGTTGATGGGAGATGAAAAAGCAGAGACCTCATACACCCTCCCCACCCCCTTTCTTGTTCCCACCAGTGACCCGAGAGGTGTTCTAGGTCCCCCTCACCCCTTTATCCTGTCCCACTCCATCCTTGATAGAAGGAGTCTTTTAGCAGAAAAAAAGTGAATGAAATAAAGCCCAAATGTAGCGAGAAAAAGGGTGTGTCTGTCTGCAGGTATTGTACTGTGATAAAGGTGAAGATACAAGGAGGCCAGATTTGAGGTGGGAGCTGGGAGGAGGAAGGACACCCAAGAGAAAGAGATGCTCAGCAGGCCGGGAGAGGAGCCCGGCACTGACCGAGGGAGTTGCTGAAACGCCTCTTGATTCCAGGGGCATTGCAGCTCCCTGACCCTCACAGTGGAACCCTTATTGGTGATGGAGAAAGCCCGCAGCCCTCCTAGTCACTGTCACTGATGGAATAAATGCATAGTTCTAGAAATAAGTCCTCTGAAAATCTGCTCTATTGTAGCACCATCTGTTTTTTTTTAACTCTATACTTTCATTTTTAATTCCCCAAAATGTTTTACTATAAATACTTATTAGCCAAAAAAAAAAAAAATGCTTTAAGGATTGAAACCAACAGAAACCTAAAATGACTTCGCATCTCCTGCAGACCAATATCCAGGGTCAGGCTGGGCACGCTGGCTCACGCCTGTAATCCCAGCACTTTGGTTGGCTGAGATGGGAGGATTGCTTGAGGTCAGGAGTTCAAGACCAGCCTGGGCAACACAGTGAGACCCCGCCTCTACAGAATTTTAAAAATTATTGAGGTGTGATGGTACACACCTGTAGTCCCAGCTACTTGGAAGGCTGAGGTGGGAGCATCTCCTGAGCCCAAAAGATGGAGGCAGTAGTGAGCCCTGATTGCACCACTGCACTCCAGCCTGGGCAACACAGTGAGACCCTGTCTTAAAAGAAAATAAAAATCCAGGGTCATGGGGTGGACACATAGGAGCCCACTGATCGGCCTTCCTGTCCTGTCACTGCCTGCGACACCACACGGACACTCATCTCCATCAAGCTCTCCACATCCTCGCTCCCTCGGGCCCCTTCGCCAATGCCAGCTCAGATGTCACAGCCTTGAAGGACCCTGCTCATCCCTACCCCAAGGAGCGGAACTCATCATGCCCGCCCACTTCCTGCTGCTCATCACTGAGTCCTCAGCAGTGTACGACCACTGCCCATTAGACTGATTAGAGTCAGTGTGCATCACCGCTACCTCCACAGAGCCTTTCCCAGACCCAGCTCCCAGTTTATGTATGGATGGAGGCTGTGTTTGACAGGTTTCCAGATTGAGTTCCCAGACAGGCAGGTAACACGGTAGCCAGAGACAAGATGTGCCAGGAATGGATGAAGTCTCTCCCCTGTGCCAACTCTTTCAATTCTGGATGCAACTCTGCAACTGAGCCTCCAGTGCCATCCCCATCGCACAAGGATGAGAGGAACCACACAGGGTCAGTCTCAATCTAAGGTGCTGGGGCTGGGGCTAACTCTAGGAGGTGGTCGGGCTGGGGTTCTCTCTCGGAGGTGGCGGGGCTGGGGCTCGCTCTGGGAGGTGGTCGGGCTGGGGTTCTCTCTGGGAGGTGGCAGGGCTGGGGTTCACTTTACAGGTGGTGGCACTGGGGTTTGCTCTAGGAGTTGGCGGGGCTGGAACTCACTCTAGAAGTTTCGCTGGGGTGAACCCTGGCATTCTGCCTCCAGTGTTGCGTGTTTAATCATCGTTAGAAAAGTTTCCATCCTTGTTTTGCTTTAGAGAAATGGTGCTGTGGCACAGCTTGTTCAGGAGTCCACAGAGAAGCTGTATGTTCCATCCCCTGTGAGGCTGGGAAGGAGCCATTGCTCTCCAGCTCACAATGGCCAGGGAGCCTTTGCCCAGACCCTGAACGCTGAGCGAGGGTCACGACCAGGGAGTTCTCTCTGGACCGGATTTTTACTCCAGGTATTCTCCCCAGCCCTGCAGTGTGCTGTTTCTAAGGTCACTTCAGCCTGAGAATCGCCAAAGACGAGGCAGTTGAGGACTAGCGCTCACGTGGGGCCCTAATTACTCAAAGATCTGTGTGGTTCCCTAATATTTTTGAAAATGTTTATACCATTCTAAGAAGGTTTACAAAGGAAAGGTTTACAAAGAAAAGAAAAGTCAACAAAAGAAAAGGAAGAATAGTTTGTTTTATGCAAAATCCTAGGCTTAAAGTGGGATTGACTCTAGGATTCCCTCGGATATAGAACTCTAATGCCAGCTTTAGAGCAAGCTTTCTCTACTGTGGAGTTTTCAGGACCTGAGCTCACAGTCCTCTCCCTCCTTCCCTCTCCGGTTCCTTCACACCCTCCCTCTCTCTGCTGTCCTCTGGGTCCTAGGGCCATTCTGCATTCTGTCCTAACTTCTCCCTGCTGTCTGGGAAAAGGGCCAAGGCCCAGCGCTTCAGGGCGATTTCCAGCTGCCTCCAAGCCTCCACTCACCCTGCGGCATTGACTCCAACTACCCACTGGAGCATTCCTGCCCCCAACATTCCACCACATGGCTGAGAACCTTCATAAGAGGAGGGAACAGAGGGACCTACTTTGTGCCTGGGGACCAGACGAAGGCCATGCCTTGAAGAAAACATCAGCCCAGCCCAGAAGGGTGCAGGCTCTTGCATGGATCACAGAGTACCCAGGGCGGCGGAGTGAGGTTGGCGGGCAGTGTGGACACGAGGTGCTCCAGAGTCCAGGAAGGCAGCCGTCCCGTTGGCCTGGGCAGGTGGAGGAGGAATGAAGTCCTTGGGCCAAGAAGGGGATGATCACAGGCCCTGCCTCCCCCTGCCCTCACCGCTGGCTCTCTGTCAGTCCTCGAGAGGGCATGGCACTGATGTGGGTGCTGCTTCTTTCTCATGGGTGGTCTTCATTTTAACACATTTCTGCAGGACAGGGGTCCTGAGGGAGGACAGGGAGGGGCAGAGGGTTCCCAGGCAGCTGAAACAACACTCACTCTAATTCTTCCTCTCTCTTAGTGGATCTCTGTTGCTTTCTCCTGCCCAGCATCTATTATTCCCACCTTATGGAAATAAGACACTATTTTTTTCTGTCGAGTGCGAGAGGCTGACCAACTTTCTGGACTTGGGGGTGGGTGCAGAATGCAGGCGTGGCCAATCTGCATTTCATTCTCCAGGATGCAGTGATTGGCTCAGCGGCAGCCAGTGACCCAAGGCCCCTCAGCCAGAACAATTACGTCTTCATTTGCGGGACAATGGACTGCACTGAGCAAGGTGGCTTTTCTTAACCGGGATCACTAAATGGCTAGGGTATGAACTGGGAGCTGCTGGCTCTGACAGGAGGAAACTGTTCTTCACGTGGAGTCCACACAGGATAATAGAATCGACCGATGGTGAACATAAGATTGAGTCCTGATGAGCTCCTTGGAGCCCCTGGATCCAGCCTTGCCTGAAAGCCCTTTCTTGGACTTTTTAGGTAAGAGGAATGGTATGTGTCCTTTTTTAGTTTAAAGTAATCCCAGATGATTTTTTACAGTTTTTCTTCATAAGTCCTGATGAATACACTTTCCTTTAGGGGAGAAAATGACACAGCACTTTATCCTCTTCTCGTCTGGAGAATGTTCCTTCCTTGAAGGCTCTGCTACCGTCTTCTCTCTTGCTCTTTTCTGTTTCTGCAGGACTCGTGGGTGGACAGTGAGCTCCCTATCATGGAAAGAATGTATATGGTATGGTTGGGCTGTGCCCCCACCCAAACCTCATCTTGAATTGTAGTTCTGTAATCCCCCATGTTGTGGGAGGGACCAGGTGGAGATAACTGAATCACAGCTGCAGTGACCTCCATGCTGTTCCCGTGACAGTGAGTTTTCATGAGATCGGATGGTTTTATAAGGGGTTTCCCCCTTCACTCGGCTCTCATTCTCTCTCCTGCCTCTTCCGTGATGCTTCAGAAACATTGTGATTTAGGCCACACACACATAAGCAGCACCCATCAGGGCTATGACCCCCTGCAGCCCTCACAAACGTACTATATGGTTCTAGCGGGGGGGGGGGGGGGACATGCACACGGTCAGCAGGTTGCCCTGCGTGAGCCAGCGAGACACAGGTGCTGGTGGCCATGAGGGGGACCGCCAGGACCCATGTCCCAGACCGGAAGCCAAGTTCCTCAGCTCTTCACTCTTACAGCTGGGAACCGCACAGGACCTTGGGAAGCCCTGTTCTTCCCTCTGACCACTAGAGGCCAGAAAACCTGCAGGGCTGAGCTGTCCATGGTGGCACAGGCTCTGTCTGCTGAGACCAGTTGTGAGAACAAGAAATGGACTGTATCTCAAAGGGAGGGAGTTGGAGGGCTCTGTGGGCACACACAGGAGCCCTGGAGGAGCCCGGTCTATGCCTGGCTGGGGTAACCTGGGAAGGCAGCCTGGAGGGGAGGGCTTGTGCTCATTGTTGACTAATGGATAAGAGTTCTACAGACAAGCACAAGAAGGAGAGGACAATGGAAAGGGGGACAGCAGGACCAGAGGCATGGAGGTGCACCGTGCAGGCGTTATTGTGAAGGAGAGGTGGGAAGGAGCGCGTCCAGGGGGCCCCCATGCACCAGGGGCTGGGACACTTTCAAGGCAATTGCTGAGATCTCACGATAGTCCTGAGAACAGGTATTTTGCATGTGAGGACCGTGAAGCTCAGAAAGGGAAACCTATGGCCTGTTGTCCCCCAGCCAGATTCTTGAGCCCTGGGTGTCTGATCCCAAGGCCACACTCCCCCTATTGCATGGGCCTGCTTTCAACCAGAAGCTGCCTTCCTGACCCTCCCTGGAGCGAAGGCCTGAGCGCTGTGGTTTACACCATGCCTGCTGGATTTCTGTCAGCGTGGAATGTGCCTTCAAAGTCAACCCAGACCCAGGAGAGCCTGCAGCCTCGCCTGCAAGCATGGCTTCTGATGACGCTGGCGCATCTCCCGCTCATCAATTCCCCTCAGTGGAGCAGGGCCATGTGTTCTTTGTTTGGATCTAAATCCTGCTGCTCTATTGATTACTATAATTCAGCCTTAATTGGACTTCTGCAAACCACAGGCACAGATGACAGCGGGCCTGAGGCAGCGCAGCATCCATTATTAATATGACGGTGCTGGCCTTTACCCCGCACTCTGCCTTCACCTCCAGGAGTCTGGAAAACAGAGCTGCCGAGCCAGGTGCCTTCCCTGTGAAGTCACCTCCTCAAAATATTTGTTTCCTCTTGGAGAAGAGGGGTGCAAACCACCCAGCTGGTAAACAATGCTTTCATTGCCTTTCTGCCAGCCCAGGGAAAGGGTCTATGTAGCCCCGCCTTCCAGGCTGGGGAGAACACTCAGACCTCCTTGCAAGGAAGCATCTGAACTTTGTGAGTAGCCAAGCTGCAGGGAAGCCACAGGCCGACTCAGGGGCCGGCTTAAATTCAGAGAAGCCAGTGAGGCAGAGACCAGAATTTGTACCTGGCTCTGACGAGAATGGCCCAAGCAGAAGGGGCACAGTGAGCCAAGCAGTAAAGGCCACGCTGCAGCAGAGAACAGAGCTGTGTTCCCCCGGCTGAAGCAGAACAGATTCTCATGATTTGAACAGGCCTGGGTAGCCTCGCTAGTTAATAAGAACTTGGGGACAAGCGAAGAGTTTCACAGCTCGCTGAAGAGTGAGATGTCAGCACACTTGTCTGGTTGACTGCAGTGAGCAGAACGCCCAGGTGCCAGCTCTGGTTAGCAGACTCTGGCAAACTGGGTGCCCTTCCAATGTGGGATTGAGCGTTCATAGAATGTCAGAGACAGGAGGAGCCATGCAATCGTCATGGCCAGCCACTCTGTTTATAGATGGGCAATGGATAGGAGCTGTACAGGCAAACACAAGAAGGGGAGGACAATCGAAAGGGGACAGCAGGACCAGAGGTGTGGAGGTGCACTGTGCAAGGTGTTATTGTGAAGGAGAGGTGGGAAGGAGCGCATCCTGGTGGCCCCCATGCACCAGGGGCTAGGACACTTTCAAGCCAATTGAAAGATGCAGCCCAGGTCAGAGGAGGAGGCTACCTGGGGTCACGCTTTTCAACTCTCCAGATGTCTGGTCTCCTTCCCTGCCCAGGGAGAAAGTCAGGTGACCACCAAGGATCTGGTTAGACAGGGCCCAGGGCAGCTGTATGAGCTGCTCAGACTCTGAGAGGGGACAGGAGCAGGGACAGGTCAGGGCTGGGTGTGGACTGAGCCAAGCACCCAGCCTGGGGGCTGATCTTTCTAAATCCAAGTCACTGACTCTTTGTGACCAGCGGCAGGCGGGCGAAGTCCACAATGCACCCACATGTCACTCAGATCATTCTGCAGACCTTACTGAGGGACTACTCTGGTGGGATGTGGGATAACTCCAGGTACGGCTGACAAAGACCCTGTCCTCCTGCTGCATGTGGGAAAACAGGCTGTAAACAAGTCAGCAAACATAAACAAGGGCTTCAGGTCACCCGAAGGCTGGAAAACACCTGCACCGCAAGGGGAACATGAGGAGAGTGGCTGGAGGACAGGGCTCCCCTAGATGAATCTCACTCCCGTCTTGAACAGTGGCATTTCCATTCCCTGCGCTGCCCCCTACCTGTCTAGGAGGCTCACTGCAGGGGCCAGCACGTGGCCCTTATTCTGCAATTGTTCTTTGCTGGAGGATGGAGCCGGGCTCAGGCGTGTCCTGCAGCTCTGTCCTCCCCTACCTAGCCAGCCGCAGGTGTCTACCATTCCCTTTCTCACTTTGCAAGTCCTAGACCTTCTCTTGCAGTGGACACAGGTGATCCTTAGGAGCAGGGGCAGTGCCAGGCGCTTCTGCCTGTCCTCAGTGCTTCAGGAATACCCTGTGAGTGAAGACATGGTCATAGGGAAGGAACACGGTGCTGGGTGGAGGTGGGGACTGACAGCCTTGTCTACCCAGCTCTGCAAAACGCTGGGAATAGCTGTCCCTGGGGACCTTACCAGGGGGCTGGGAGCTGGTGCATGCCCACCACTACAGGCAGCCTCATCAGCTCCCATCTGTTCACACAGTCCCCCCGCTGCCAGGAGACAAGACTGCTGTCTCCTACATCTACATGGCTGGGCCCTCGGCTGCTGCAGTGGGACCTGGTGGGAGCTGATGTCTTCTTTGCGTGTTTCCCCTCTTCTATCTCTCTGTCCCCTCTCTTTCTGGAGAAGATCACAGGCTGCCAGGACCTGTGATCACAGCCAAGGGGTCAGACCCAATCTCAGGGCAAAAACATGGGGACAGGTAGCGGTAGGCCTCCTTCCTGGGGAGCATAGGTGGGGTGGTGTGCATGTAAACTACATGACCCTTGCCTGTCTCTTCCGCGTGTCTGCACCTTGCTTTCCGTCAACTTCCTTGTATATCTTTGCACTGTGATCCTGTTATGTCAGTACAAAATTGCAATCACTTGTGGAGAAGACGAGCATCTGTGTCCTTCTAGTTTGGCTTTGTCAGGGAGGAGCAGAGCTGAGGCCTGAGGGAGAGCCGGGAAAGAAGTAAGTACCTTCTGCAGACCTCACCTGAAGCCAGCACCCACACTCCAGCACCAGCCACCCCTGCCGCCTGCTCCATCATCATCCCATTCAGAGTCAAAAGCCTCAGTCCTCCTCATTCCTCCCTCCCACTGTTAACCACTCTCCATGATCTGCCAAGCCTGCCCCCTAACCATCCCACTTAACCAGTGCTGGAGCAGAAGGCCTGCTGGCTGCTAGCGTGAGCCATGGAGCCATAGCTCTTGGCTGCATATTTCTGCCAGCCAGCCACTAGCTGTGTATTGCTGGGCAGGTTTTATTTGCCTCCCTGTGCCTCAGTTTACCCATCAGGAAAACAGAGTCATCTGTGTACTACTGAGTGACTGTGAAGATCGGACTGTGTGCTGGTCAAGGTGGCCGACTCCCCTGTATTAGTCTGTTCTCACGTTTCTGATAAAAACATACCCAAGACTGGGCAATTTACAAAAAACAAGGTTTAGTGGACTCACAGGTCCACATGGCTGGGGAGGCCTCACAATCATGGCGGAAGGTGAAAGGCACGTCTCACATGGCAGCAGACAAGGGAAGAGACCTTGTGCAGGAAAACTCCCTTTTTAAAACCATCAGATGTCATGAGACTTATTCAGTATCACAAGAACAGCACAGGAAAGACCTGGCCCCATGATTCAGTTACCTCCTACCAGGTCCCTCCCACAACATGTGGGAATTCAAGGTGAGATTTGGGTGGGGACACAGCCAAACCATATAATTCCATCCTGACCCCTCCCAAATCTCATGTCCTCACGTTTCAAATCCAATCATGCCTTCCCAACAGTCCCCCAAAGTCTTAACTCATTTCAGCATTAACTCAAAAGTCCACAGCCCAAATTCTCATCTGAGACCAGGCAAGTCTCTTCTGCCTATGAGCCTATAAAATCAAAAGCAAGTTAGTTACTTTATAGATTTAATGGGGGTACAGGCATTGGGTAAATACAGCCATTCCAAATGGGATAAATTTGCCAAACCTAAGGGGCTAAGGCCCCATGCAAGTCTGAAATCCAGTAGGGCAGTCAAATCTTAAAGCTCCAAAATGATCTCTTTTGACTCCAAGTCTCACATCCAGGTCATTCTGATGCAAGAAGTGGGTTCCCATGGCCTTAGGCAACTCTTCCCTTGTGGCTCCACAGGGTACAAGCTCCCTCCTGGCTGCTTTCACAGGGTGCCCTTGAGTGTCTGCAGCTTTTCTAGGTGAATCGTGCAAGCTGTCAGTGGATCTACCATCCTGGGGTCTGAAGGACAGTGGCTCTCTTCTCACAGCTCCACTAGACATTGCCCCAGTAGGGACTCTGTGTGGGGGCTCTGACTCCACATTTCTCTACTGCACTACCCCAGCAGAAGTTACCTATGAGGCTCCACCCCTATAGCAAACTTCTGCATGGACATCCAGACATTTCTATACATCCTCTGAAATCTAGGCAGTGGTTCCCAAACCTCAGTTCTTGACTTCTGTGCACCCACAGGCTCAACACCACGTGGAAGCTGCCAAGGCTTAGGACTTGCAACTTCTGAAGCCACAGCCTGAGCTGTACCTTGGCCCCTTTTAGTCATGACTGGAGCAGCTAGGACGCAGGAGACCAAGTCCCTAGACTGCACACAGCATGGGGACTCTGGGCCCAACCCACTAAACCAGTTTTTCCTCTTACACTTCCACCTCTGGACCTGTGATGGGAGGGATTTCCACAAAGGTCTCTGACATACTCTGGAGACATTTTCCCCATTGCCTTGGTGATTAACATTTGGCAAATTGTTACGTGTACAAATTTCTGCAGCCAGCTTGAATTTCTCCTCAGAAAATGGGTTTTTCTTTTCTACTGCATCATCAGGCTGCAAATTTTCTGAACGGTTACATTATTTCCCTTTAAAAACTGAATGCTCTTAATAGCACCCAAGTAACATCTTGAGTGCTTTACTGCTTAGAAATTTCTTCTGCCAGATCCCGAAGTCCTCTCTCTAAAGTTCAAAGTTCCACAAAGCTCTAAGGCAGGAACAAAATGCTGCCAGTCTCTGCTAAAATATAACAAGAGTCACCTTTGCTCAAATTCCCAGCAAGTTCCTCATTTCTATCTGAGACCACCTCGGCCTGGACCTTACCATTCGTATCACTACCAGCATTTTTTGTCAAAGCCATTCAACAAGTCTCTAGGAAGTTCCAAACTTTCCCACATTTTCCTGTGTTCATGTGAACCCTCCAACCTGTTCCAACCTCTGCCTGTTACCCGTTTCCAAAGTTGATTTCACATTTTCAGGTATCTTTTCAGCCACGCCCCACTCTACCGGTAAGAATTAGTCCGTTTTCATGCTGCTGACAAAGACATACCCAAGACTGGGTAATTTACAAAAGAAAAAGGTTTAATGGACTCACAGTTCCACATGACCGAGGAGGCCTCACAATTATGGCAGAAGGTGAAAGGTACATCTCACATGGCGGCAGATAGGAGAAGAGAGCTTGTGCAGGAAAACTCTTTTTGAAACCATCAGGCTTGTGAGGCTCATTTGCTATCACCAGAACAGCACATGGGAAAGACCTGACCCCATGATTCAATTACCTCCCACCAGGTCCCTCCTATAACACATGGGAGTTTAAGATGAGATTTGGGTGAGGACACGGCCAAACCATATCACCCACTGCTCTAGCAAGCACAGAATGAGAAGCTTTTGTTTATTTCCACAGTCCTGGTTCGTCCTTGCCCTGCTCCCCATCTAGAACAATCAGCCTAGAGCAGTGCCCATTCTTTCTCCTGCCTGCCATGTGATTGTCACCTCATCAGGTGAGTGAGAGTCCCCAGTGACGCCAGGTCTCCTAGATGAGCCATGTGGAGCTGGACATGCAACCTTCTGTGGACAGACTGTGGAGTGCTGCAGGGCCTCAAACCCTCTGCCTGGGGAGGGCCAGGTGAGAATGCAGGGCATAGGAAAAGGAAGACAGTGGTAAGAGGAAGGGGGTGGAACTTGAGTTTGAAAGGCCCAGGAGTGGCACGGGGGGTGGCATCTAACCCAGCCCTTGAAGGATGAATTCGAAAAAAAACTAAGGAAGGTTTGGGGCATGAGACAGACAAAAAGAAATGCACGGAGACCAGAAAATTCTGAAGGAAATGTGGCTATTTGTGGCTCAGAGCTATTCCTGCATCTCTGTGGGGCCCTGAATGCTGGTAGTTCAAAAGCACTTTCCAATGAACGCAGATTAAAAAGACTTAAACCTCGGTTTTTCTTTTCTCCATATGCATAAAATGATAAACACCCCTGGCCTGGCTAGGATTTACATAGGCAGATTTTTTGGAAGTTTGTCTTATATATCTGGACTATGGCTTATAAATCAAATTTGGTTCTCTTTGCTGGAGAGTAAATTATTTATCCAAGGCAGAGCACCAGGCGATAGGAGAGGCTCAAAGAAGACGCTGTTTTCCGGGTGTCATTTATATTCCCCAAGATGAGGCAGTGTCGGGGTGGAAGTTTCCGACTTACTGATTCTGGCATTCCTTCTTGATTTTGTGTGCGCTCTGCTGGTAGCCATGGACTCTTGAAATTGGCTTTCTGTTGAAGACATCACTTGTGGAATTCAAATCAGCAACTTGCATTTGGGTCCAGCACGTTGGGTGGATGGCTGCCTGAATTGGGCAGTGAACGTATTCAACAGGGGGCTGGGAGGACGATCCTGCGAGTTCATCAGGCTGTGCTGAGCTCAGCTCCACCCTCACTCTCCCTGGGACATGAGGCACACTGTGGAAACTCAGTGGGCCTCAGTCTCCTCACAGCTGGAGTGGGAGAGTAACATCTGCCCCTTGAGGTCTCTGCAGGGTTGAACGTGAGGTGAGTGCATCGCACACAGAGCAAGCAATAATAATAAGTGAGCTCAACCCCAATGCCCTACCTGAGAGTCATGCCAGGGGGAGTTGTCTGAATGTGGTCCAGGAGGCTTCCCTGCTCCCAAACCCTGTGGGAAGTCTGTGAGGAAGTGAAAAACATCTGCACTTTTAGTCAAATTTCTTAAGGAAAAAAATCCACTGGTTTTACTTACTTTCTCTCTATGTTGTGACAATTTCCAAGGATCGGCTGTGAGTGCTCATGCGTGCAGGGCCATGATGTGGTGCTGGGCTGGACCCAGGGGGTCCCTCTCTTTTCTCTGTTATCCCCAAGCACCACCCAGAAATGTCCTTCCACCAGACAGGCACTTGGGAAGCATGATAGATACGCTTTAGAAATCCAGCAAATAACTGTGAGAGCAGCACTCTAAAAATAGATCTTCTCTCAAAATTTACTGTGGGATGCCATCCTGGGAGCTACCTGTCACTGTTTCCATAAACCTAGTGCCCCAAGGTCCCATGACCTTTAGGTCACAGAAGTATTTTTCTCTGAATTTGACATTTAAGAGAAAGTAACAGCTAATAGGGAAAAATGCTGGGGATACAAGCCTTGGGACATCCCTCCTGGGGGCTGTCTCTGCCCCGTAGACACCTCCCAGGCAGTCAATGGCTTCTGCAGCTGCCTCCTGCATGGGGAGGAGCCATGCTTGGAGCTAAAATACTCAGTCGTTGCTGGTCTTCAAAATCCCAAGGACAGTTCGATTTTATTTAACAAACCAGATTTCCTGAGGCAGAAAGGTAGACTTGTCTCTTCCAGAAATAATGCTGACAGTGGTAAAATAAAAATAATTATTTGGAAGCCTAAGTTGATTCCAAAATTAACCTAAAATAATCCATTCCCTGAGCATTTTGGTTTACTAAGGTTTTACAGCCTCACGCACCAAGTATTTCCAGAGCACCACTGTGGGCTCAGCACCCCCACCACAACACCAGGCAGGCAGGGCGGGCCTGTGGAGGAGCATTCGCAATGTGCTCAGAGGTCTGGAAGGGTGGCTGTGAGAGCGTGGAGCCCAGGGACAGACCTGCGCCCCAAGACGAAGAAACGCAGAAGCACCTGTCCACTGCGGAAGAGCAAGGGGGAAAGGGAGGGTTGAGCTGAATCCCCCACTGAAGATAAGTGGAAGTCCTCGCCCCAGTGTCTCCTGATGTGATCTGATTTGGAAACAGAGTCTTTACACAGGTAATAAAGTTAAAATGAAGTCATTAGGGTGGACCTAATCCAATGTCCATATAAAACGGAGAAATGTAAACCCCCAGATAGACACACAGATGGAAGACAACGTGAGGACATGCAGGGGGAGACAGCCACTGGATGATGATGTGAGGACACGCAGGGGGAGATGGCCACGGGAAGACGACGTGAGGACATGCAAGGGGAGGAGAGCCATGAGAAGAGGACGTGAGGACACACACCAAGAGGATATCCATGGGAAGACAATGTGAAGACACACAGGGGACAGCCATGTGACCCAGAAATGCCAAGGACTGCAGGCAACACCAGAAGCTGTAAGAGGCTCCCCTAGAGCCAGCACAGAGATGGCCAACCTTTTGATTTCAGACTTCTGACCTACAGGCCTGGGAGACCATCTGTTACTGCTGTTTTGGGCCACCAGTAGTTGGCACTTTGTTATGACAGCCCCAGGAAACTAACGCAAGGAGCATCTTCGTTTTGGTTCCTCCAGAAGCCCACCCGGAGACACGGATGCACATACAGGTAGATTTGAGGGGCAGGACTCCAGGAAACACTGGTGGAAGAGCAAGGGAGGAAGGTGGGGAAGGGACGGCAGCAGGCAGATGCTGTGCCATCCAGCCAGGGGCCTCTGCAGACAATGGCACTTAATGCCCATGAGGAAACTGGGAGTTAACGTAGAACATGCAGCACAGCTATCCGACTGCAAGGTGAGGGAGCTGCGGTATTTATATACCAATGTCCATGAGCTGAGGGCTGCTGTTACCAGGGCAGAACTGATAAAATAACTGGGAACGTTTATTTTTCTTACTGTTTTTCATTATTCCCTTATTTATAGTCACAGCTACATAAAGAAACGAGGGACTGTGCCAGATCTTGATCTCTGGCCAGATACCAGAGGAAGATAAAACCCCATAAACTGGTGCAAACTGGAACAGAGGATCCCTAGTTGCCTTTAGATCATTAAAATATCATTGTGGCGCTAAAATTCCATCCCTTGAAAAAAAATCTCTGCCGTCTTTTATACATGCGATGTATGAAGATGTATGTGTATGAACTCTGCCTGCATTTCTGGAGTCTCACATGCTCACGTTCCTCTTTCAGCCCGTAGCCAGTCTTGAAAAACTCCACACATCCTATGCTTCAGGGACAAGGTGCATTTAGGGTGTCAGTTCCCCATCTCCATTTCTAGCCAGTGAGCAGAACCTGGTGGCCTTTTCCAATGAGACTTTTTTAAAATGACCAATACAAAGTGGAAAAAGAACTCTGTTTATTGGGGACACTACCGCTTGGGGAGAGGGGTGGTGTTAATTCTCTTGCACTTGGTGTGGGCGGCAAAGTTGGCTCTGGATACCAGAGAAAACCCCCAAGAAGGGCCTGGGCTGGCAGGAAAGCCCTCAGGCAGCATCTAGGAGGCAGTAAGGACACGGGGCATGGATAGGCACTGAGAGTGCTGCTTCAGGGAACGTTGGGAAGAGGGAGAGGAAAAGGCAGGAAAGTTACCTGTGAAGCCAGATTGCGAACCTTGGATGTCAGGCTAGAGTCTGGACTTCATTCCTTAGAAGTGGGGAGATGATAAAGGTTTCTGAGTGGAGGAATGACCAGATTAGAGCTCAGCTTTTGTGCAATCAATTTGGCAGCGTATTGGAGAAGCAAAAACAGAACAGTGACAGTTAATTGTGCTTGCCTTACAGTGCTCAGTGACAAAGATGGGACTAAAGTGACACAGTGAGGAGAAGGCAGGATGAAGTGCTGGCTCACTGCCCCGTAAGCCACAGGGTCCTGGCTCGGAGACTGTCAAGGAGACTGAGGGTCAGGGTGTGGAGAAGGGTGGCTCTGGGCACCTGGGATAAGCAGGTTTGGGTAAAGAACTGCCCACCATACCTTTTACTCCCCTCCCAAGTCCATATTTCAGACCAAATGAGAAACATAAGCCACTGGGAATTGAGTAGATGGCTTTTCTAAAGCTTCCCCAGTTTTCATTCCATCCAAATCAAATGTGGATTGGAAGCCACAAGGTTTGTAAATGCCACTGTGCCATTTGAAACTAGGATCTCGTTTGCCAACTTGCAGTCTGCACTTCAGATGCGTCAAAAGAGAGGGTTAGCAACACCGACTTATAAATAAATGAAGAAAATAAATAATGCATTCCATCCTAATATGGCTTTCCTTTCCTTGATGATTATATAAAAATCACTAACCTAAATTGTCCAACCGATAGGAGACCCTCAAAAGGAACCTCGAGGGAGAACTGGCCCTTCCTCATTCCCTGTAAATCACAGAGATGCTGCTTTTCTTCACATCTGAGCAAAGGGTCCTCCAGGCTGGAGCGGCACAGGAAAGTAGCTGCTTCCTCCTCCTCAGCTTCCTGACTGCCTGAGAACCGTCGGCCACTGTTTAGGGGCTGGATCTGTCAGTTCCTGGGTTATCAACAAGCCTGGTGCTCAGGGAAGGGAGTGGCGACTGTGGGCTCTCGGAAGCAGTTCTGGGAGAATCCAGTTGTGGACTTAGCAGGCTCGGGCAAAAAAGACAATTAGCTCTGCTTAGGCCAAAGTATGCTGTGCATCTGCCTGCATTGGGAGGAGGATGGTCACCACGAGCTGACAGGACCCTTATTCAGAAAGCGATGCCCCAAAGGTACATTTTACTCATTCTACTGTCAAAGGAAGGAAGAGCAGGATGTCTTTGAGAGGAAAGGGAGCCTGAGGGTCCTCACCTCCCAAATGCCTGGCATTTACTCATTTCATCTTCACGGTAAGTCCTACTACCCCCACTGTAGGTGAGAAACTGAGGTTCAGAAGTGAAGTGAGCAGCCAACATCACACATTTGTTAAGCAGTCATCTCTGGACTCCAGCCCATACCCTCCATCCACACTCCAAGCCACTGGGGAGGAGGTTGACAGCAGTTTTCACTATAAAGCCACCTTTAAAAAAACATGACGACAGAAAGAAAATCTGACATAATTGACTCCATCCGACTTCTACCAGGCAGAATTGCTTTTGCTAATCCTTGTGTGGCCATAATAGTTCTTTTCTTGGTTTTCTCCCCACCTTGTTCAAAGGTTGAAATGGTATTTGTAAAGACTGATAAAAGGCCAGAAGATTAGAATTCTTGTAGGGGCCTAAACTTTGCTAAAGAATGGGCATGATTAAACAATAATCAGGACTGTCTCTGTGGGGCAGAGTGGCCTCTCTGACCTCTTGAACTAAGATAACATGCATCATAGAACAGAGAAAGGGTCGTCATGGGGACACTCCCAGTTGGAAACAGGGAGAATGGAGGCAGTCTCAGCCCTACTGGGTGAACATTGACACCACTCCTAGGGAAGGCCCCCAGTATCTTGTCTTCTGTGCCTCTTAAATTTATAGCCTGGCATTATCCTAAGAAAATTAAGGCAGAAATAGAAAACCAAATACCACATGTTACTCACTTAAAAATGGAAGTAAAACATTGGGTACACGTGAACACAAAGGAAAAATAAACCTCAGGGATTCCAAAATGGGAGACAGAAGGAGAGGTTGAAAAACTACCTATTGGGAACTGTGTTTGCTACTTAAGCAAGGGGACCATTAGAAGCTCAAACATCAGCATCACACAATATACCCAAGTAACAGACCTGCCCCTGAGCCTCACACAATGTACTCAAGTAACAGACCTTGGCATCACTCAATATACCCAAGTAACAAACCTGCCCCTAAGCATCACACAATATACTCAAGTAACAGACCTGCACCTCGGCATCACTCAATATACCCAAGTAACAAACCTGCCCCTAAGCATCACACAATATACCCAAGTAATAGACCTGCACCTTGACAGCATGCAATATGTTCAAGTAACAACCCCGCATCTCATCATCCTGCAATATATCCAAGTAACAAACCTGCCCCAAGCATCACACAATATACTCAAGTAACAGACCTGCCCCTAAGCATCACATAGTATACTCAAGTAACAGACCTGCACCTCGGCATCACTCAATATACCCATGTAACAAACTTGCACCTTAGCATCACTCAATATACCTGCATAACAAACCTGCCCCTAAGCGTCACACAATATACCTGTGTAACAAACCTGCCCCTAAGCATCACACAATATACCCAAGTAACAAACCTGCCCCTAAGCATCACACAATATACCCAAGTAACAGACCTGCACCTTGACAGCATGCAATATGCTCAAGTAACAACCCTGCGTCTCATCATCCTGCAATATATCCAAGTAACAAACCTGCACCTGATCATCACTCAATAAACCTGCATAACAAACCTGCACCTCAGCATCACACAATATACCTGCGTAACAAACCTGCACCTCAGCATCACGCAATATACCCAAGTAACAAACCTGCACCTCAGCATCACACAATATACCTGCGTAACAAACCTGCACCTCAGCATCACACAATATACCTGCATAACAAACCTGCACCTCAGCATCACACAGTATACCTGTGTAACAAACCTGCACCTCAGCATCACACAATATACCCAAGTAACAAACCTGCACCTCAGCATCACACAATATACCTGCGTAACAAACCTGCACCTCAGCATCACGCAATATACCCAAGTAACAAACCTGCACCTCAGCATCACACAATATACCTGCGT